>SKCR01031242.1:0-16573 GCA_019454045.1 Zanthoxylum bungeanum | reverse complement strand
GGACGGCCATTCGGGAAAGAACAGCAAGAACATAGGCTCCCCGACGACCGGACAGGGAATTCAAAAGATTCAATCCAAAACCCAAAGAATTTAAACTGATACCTCGAAGAGATCAAGAAGGAGGGGTCGCAACCCAGGTGAATCATGTAGTCCGAGAAGAAACATATATTCCCTTGAGCAAACCACCAGGTGACCGGCGTAAACACACACGTATAACGCAAGCGCACGTATCGTTCAAGTAGTATAAAAATATCGATCCCACGAGGACTTAATATCTAAACTATTAATTTTATGAGGTCAAATGATTACTAATATCTAACAAGTTGATTGATTGATTTGAAATGGTGACGATTCTAAATTTAAAAACAAGTAAATAAAATTGTCGAAAATAGGTTTTAAGAAAATTCAATATTAAAAACTATCTAGGGTTGTGATTTCTTCCAATATCATTTTAAAGATGAAGTGGTTATCTTAAAGTTGGGTAATATATTGATTTATTAACCTGGAACACTAAATTATGTGTAAGCCTCTGTCGATGGTCAGACACAAATACCCAGTTTAACCCAATTGAACCATATGTCTATGTCAACCAAATTATCTGGATTCATTAAGTTTAAGTTCCAATTATGGCTACCCCCGCCCGACAAGTATATTCCTATCCTGTAAGGAAATCTATTAAGGGTTATCTATCCTCAAGGAAGATCGTGAGTTATTGAGTCTAAGGCTGAAACCTACAATCCTATGTCTAGTTCATTTTAGATTTACCAGATCAATTTTATTAATGGCCAGTTAATGAAAAAGCATTAAGTTTAAGACACAATAAATAAATCTTTATATTACCCAAGCTATAATCTAACCCTTATAAAACGGTGATATTGGATTTCATCACAACCCCAGATAACTAATTTAGTTACAACACATAACTAGGGCTAGTAAAAGCTTGAAAATAAAAGACATAAAGTAAAAATGCGGTAAAGTAAATACTGAAAAGTAAATTACAATAAAATAAAATGCTAAGGTAAAAGGAATTACTTTTACTACTACTAATTTAGATATCTCCCATAAAATAATATATAAACTTGTGATTCTTTTTCCAACCAGCCATATAGGCGGTAACCTGATTAAGTCAAATTAAGTCCAACCAGCCATAAAGGCGGATCCAAAATTAAATACCAACCGACCAATCTGGCGGTATCCTTTATTAGTCAGGTTTAAATCAGATTAAAATGATTAAACCAACCGACCAATCTGGCGGTATCCTTTTTAAGTCAATATTTTAAATAGTGAATATATTATTATTAATGGAGATTAATCTAAATAGTAATAGTAAAAGAATTACCTTTCACCCTAGCTGGGGGAGTTACCTCCTCATGGTAAATAATAAAAACTGTAAAAAGTAAAAAGTAAAAATTAAATTACTATATTAACAAAACGTAATTAAAAATAAGTACAAAACTAAAAACTAAAAAACTAAAAATTAAAAGAAAGTAGAGAGAGAAACTCTCTATTTAGAAAGATTATAAGAGAGAGAGTGGTGCACTGAATTCTGAAATCTCGAGCTCAATTTATAGGCCTCGGTAGGATTCAGCGTCGCGACGCCAGGTCTTCAGCGTCGCGACGCCGGATTTGTCGACGTGGCACGCTCTGGTTCGCTGGTTTGAAGATTCTGGATAAGCTGATAAGGTGACACGTGGCAGAGTGGTTGGGCTTCAATTATTGTGACACGTGGCGGCTTCTGATTGGTCGCTGAGATTCTTATCTGCCACGTGTCAGATAAGGATAGGATATCCAATAATTGATGCTGACGTGGCGCTGACGTGGCGACGACGTGGCGAAGAGACTGTCGGCACCATAGAATTGCGACACATGTCACTTCCTGATTGGCTGATGATGACGTGGCGGTGAGGCGGCAATGTTGACTTGTTGACTTGCTGACGTGGCCGATGACATGGAATGACACGTGGAACACGTGGCGATGATGACTGTCGGCACCGTAGGATGCTGACACGTGGCACGGCGCATGTTAGCAGATCGGCTGTGATGGTGACATGTGGCACGGCGCATTTTAGCAAAGTCAAACTTTTCTCAGATTCTGATTTGTGGACCCGGCGCACGTTAGCACAGTTCGGCGCATTTTAGACGTCGCGATGCGGAAGTCTTGGCGTCGCGACGCGCTTAAGACCAAAATATCCATGTTGACTCATTTTTGTCCTTTTTTGCCCCAAATTGCCTCCAATGCTTTCCAAACTTTATTTATCTACAAAATAACACAAAACATATCAAAACGTTCACAAAACTCAAGAAACTATACAAAATATTATGTTAAATGAGTGGGAAATAGTGATATAAATACCACTCATCACGAGTGCGAATCATCATGGAAATACATGAAAAAGACCTCTTGATAGAACCCGACCTCAGGAGATTCCCCTCAGATAAAAGGAACCAGAAGTCTTACTGCATACATCATAACCTGAGGGGGCACACAACGGACGAATGCAAAGATCTGCGGGAACAGATGGATGACCTAGCCCCAAAATGGGTATCTAAATAATTATATCGACCATGAAACCATGGCGACCAGACAAAGGGCACGAAACCGACAGGTGAACATCATCGCAGGGGGAAGTACACTGGCCGATGACTCTAACCGGTCAAGAAAGAACTATAGCCGAGCTCAAGGGGCAGAGTATCTAGGAACAGAAAGACCCCCGATACTACAAGGGGGTCGGTCGGTGCCCATAATGTTCACCGACGAGGATGCACGAGGGGTGAGTTTTCCCCATGATGATGCGCTGATAATCAAAGTTACAATCAGCGGCACATAGGTGGATAGAATCCTGGTAGACCCCGGAAGCGCGGTAGACATAATATCCAAAGAAGCTTTAGAAAGCCTGGGAGTAGAATACGTAACCCTAACTAATGATGGCACCCCTATATGGTTTTGGAGGCTCAACGGTCTTCCCGCTGGGAAGAATACAACTGGCAACAACCATCGGAACTCACCCCAGAACCCGGACAGTCATGGTAAACTTCACCGTTGTGGACTGCCTGAGCAGTTACCAAGTCATTTTCGGTCGGCCTTTTATGATGAAGACAAAGGCTGCGATGTCCTGTTACTACTTGAAACTGAAATTTCCTACCCGGGAAGGGATCGGAATCATATGCGGAAGTCAGAAGATAGCCTGTAGTTGCTTCGTCACTCTCTCACGGGAAACCCTCTGCATCGAAGGAAGCACCAGGAAGAGGCAAATGAGGGAAGACGAGGAAAATCCAAGGAAGGACCCAGGTCCGCGCCCGGACAAAGTTGCCCGGCTAGAGGCAGCCGAAGAATTAGAAAAATTCAACTTGTTCGGACTGAATAAAAGCATAAAGATAGGGGAACTGGGACGAAATCCTAAAAAAGAACCTGCTGGAATACCTACGGAAGTACCCCGACATCTTCGCATGAGGACACAATGACATGCCCGGGATTGATCCAAAATTCATCAGTCACCGCTTGGCAGTAAACCCGACACACAAACCAGTTAAACAGAAAAGAAGAATCTTTAACCAAGAACGGTGCAGAGCAGTGGCGTCCGAAGTGGAAAAACTGTTAAAAGCATGCTTCATCAGAGAAGTCAAGTACCCAGAATGGGTTTCGAACGTGGTATTGATAAGGAAAGCAAACGGGAGGTGGATGATGTGCATGGACTTCACCGACCTCAACAAGGCGTGCCCGAAGGACAGCTGCCCACTGCCAAACATAGATCAGCTGGTAGATACAACAGCCTGCAAAGGACTGCTAAGCTTAATGGACGCCTTCTCAGGATACAACCAGGTCAAGATGCACCCTGCCGACGAGGAGAAAACAATTTTTGTCACTGATCAGGGGCTTTACTGTTATAAAGTAATGCCATTCGGATTAAAAAACGCAGGAGCCACCTTTCAGAGATTGGTCAACAAGATTTTCAAACCACTCATCGGCACAACAATGCTGGTGTATGTTGACGACATGATAACAATGTTTGAGGCGCCAGGGTGTCACGTGACCGACCTGAAGAAAACCTTTGAGTTATTGAGAAAATACCATTTAAAACTCAACCCAGAAAAGTGTGCATTCGGGGTGGCCTCCGGGAAGTTTCTAGGCTACATGGTGAGCTCCAGGGGCATAGAAGAAAACCCGCAAAAGATACGAGTCGTACTGGACTTGAAATCTCCCAGGACGGTGAAAGAAGTTCAAAGTCTAACCGGCAGGCTAGTCGCGCTTAACTGATTCATCTCCCGAGCAACCGATAAATGCCACCCTTTCTTCAAAGCCATCAAGAAAGCCCAGAAGGGGATCGACTGGACTCCGGAGTGCGAAGAAGCCTTCCAACAACTGAAACAATATCTAGCACAGCCCCCGCTCCTAGCAAAACCTCTCCCAGGAGAAACATTATACTTATACTTGGCTGTTTCAAAACACGCAGTAAGTTCGGTGTTGGTGCAAGAGGCAGACCGAATCCAAAGACCAGTATACTATGTCAGCAAAGCCCTGTTGGACACAGAAACCCGGTATCCCGTACATGAACTAGTCGCCCTATCTTTGATCACTGCAGCTCGGAAATTGCGGCCTTACTTCCAAGCCCACCCTATCAAAGTTTACACCGACCACCCCCTGCGACAGATCTTACAAAAACCAGAGGCCTCGGGAAGATTGATGAAGTGGTCGGTGGAGCTAAGCGAACACAACATCTCATACCTTCCAATGGTAGCAATGAAATGACAGGCTTTGGCAGATTTTGTTGCAGAGTTCACCGAACCCCAGATCTTGACGGTAGGGGAAGACAAGTATGAGATGACAGTAGAAGGGTCTGTCAGCTCACACGGCGGCGGAGCCGGGATCGTGTGAAAAAATAACAAGGGGGAAGAAGTATTATTTGCCTTAAGGTTCGCTTTTGAAACCACAAACAATGAAGCCGAATACGAAGAAATCTTGGCCGGATTAAGGCTGTGCACAATAGTGGGAGTCCACAACGTGGTAGTAAGGAGTGACTCACAGCTTGTTATTCAGCTACTAAAAGGCGAATTCCAGGCCAGGGAACCTAGCATGAGAGCCTACTTGACCGAGGTAAAGAGGTTAATAGGAAAAATGAGGAATGTTCACTTCGAACAAATCGGACGAGAAGACAACGGCGAAGCAGATTCTCTTGCACGGCTCGCATCTTCAATAAAAACAGAGAATCCCAGAACAATCCCCCTAATCTGCCTCCGAGAAAAGAGCGTAGAAGAACTCGAAGTAGGAACCCTGGATGAAGAAGATAAAACTTAATGGCTACAGCCGATCAGAAAAAATTTGGAAACATGAGAGATACCCGAGGACAGAAAGGAGGCCAAAAAACTAAAATTCAAAAGCACCAAGTTCTCCCTGATCGAAGGGGTGCTCTACCGGAGAGGCTATACCGTACCCCTCCTGAGATGTTTAACAGAGGAGGAAGCAGATTATGTGCTCAGGGAAATTCACACGGGCATCTGTGGAAGTCACGCCGAAGCAAGATCAATCGCCTTTAAAGCCTTAAGACAAGGATTTTACTGGCCGACCATGCATCAGGACGGCATGCGGATAGCCCAGAAATGCGAAGGTTGTCAGAAAAATACAAACATCCACCATCAACCGGCAGAACAATTAACCACCATGTCCAGCCCATGGCCGTTCGCACAGTGGGGGCTAGATATCATAGGGCCAATGCCAAAAGGACGAGGGCAGGCGAAATATGCAATCGTGGCCATAGACTATTTCACAAAGTGGGTGGAAGCCGAGCCGCTATCCACCATCACGGAGAAAAAGGCCACATCATTTGTAAAGAAGAACATAATCTGCAGGTTTGGAATCCCCCGGGCAATCATCACCGACAACGGAAAATAATTCGACAGCAAAGGATTCAGGAAGCTCTGCGAAGACCTCCAGATCGCTTTAAAATTCGCCTCACCAGCTCATCCCAAGTCAAACGGACAGGTTGAGGCAACAAACAAAACCATCAAGGCAAACCTTAAAGCTCGGCTCGGATCATGCAAAGGCTTATGGGTCGAAGAACTACCAGAAGTGCTATGAGCGCATCGAACGACCTACAAAGATTCCACATGGGAAACACCATTTTCCCTGTCATAAGGATGTGAGGCCGTCATTCCAGCAGAAATCGGGGTAGCAACTCATAGGGTCCGCCACTTTGGGAATGAGCAGAATGAAGAACTTATCAAAAACCACCTCGACCTGATCGAGGAAAAGAGAGAGAAATCAGCTATGAAAGCAGCAGTCTACCAACAAATAATGACCCGTTTCTACAACAGAAGAGTTTGGACCCGCTCCTTCCTCCCGAGCGACTTAGTATTGAGAAGGGTCACCTTAAATACCCGGCGACCAGAGGAGGGCTCGCTAGGTGCCAAGTGGGAAGGGCCATACAAAATCACAGAGGTGGTAAGGCCAGGAGCTTACTTCTTGAAACAGCTGGACGACACAAGATTAAAAAAGCCATGGAACGCCGAGATGTTGAGAAAATACTTTCAGTAAATCTCATCCCCCTCTTCTTTGGCAGCAACCCAATAAGGGACAGAAATTCAAAACACAAAGCATCTCTCAAAATGACCCGCAGAGAGTTGTAAGAAGGGCAGTATGTCCCCGAATATAAATAAAACTTTCTTTTTTCACCCGCTCTTCTAAAAATAATTTTGCAAAACCGTATTCAAAACCCCGGGGACATACTCAATACAACGGTCCAAGGTCAAAAGCACAAAACCCGCAACTACCCGACCACGTCTACCACCATAAAGAAGCACAAGTCACACCAGAATCAGTCGACTCCATACAAACATCAAACAGCAGGGACGAAGGTGAATCAAAGTATAGATCCGGGAGAAGCATAGCACGGGGAGAGATGATACCCCCGTGGCGATTGCTTGCTCCAAGTGTTACCAAACATAAGGAGGAATATGCCCTTAAAGCTTCGAACACCTCGGGGTTGGATCTTGTTCCGCCGATGTCACTTGACTATTCGGCTCGGGGTCGGGTTACGTCCCACCGAGTCATGCTCATTGGTCTGGGGACGAGACATTCCCCCAGAACCAAGTATCTCTCTTGGCTCGGGGTCCTCAGGGACATACTCGATGCATAAGATCCTTGAGAAGCATAGCACGAGGAGGGATGATACCCCCGTGGCGATTGCTTATTCCAGTGTTACCGAACATAAGGAGGAATATGCCCTTAATGTGTCAAACACTCTTTGATCCTCACTTACCCGATGTAATGGATCCGTGGGAAAGCATAGCACGGGGATTGAGACCCCCCGTGACGATTCCTAGCTCCAGTGATGCCGGACCTAAGGAGGAATGTGCCCTTAGTATCCCGGACGCTCTTTGATCCATTCATCATTTGGATCCAAGAGAGGCGCAACATGGGGATGCATTGTACCCCTGTAGCGTGTGCCTGCTCCAGCGCGGTAAGGAGGAGCCCTCGTGCAATACACAGGCTCCACAGTGACCTGGCGTATAGAGGATGTGCCCTTACTATTTAAACGCTCAACTGATCCAAATCCTGGTTCGCCTGGACACTGAGTTGAAAGATTCAGAATTGTGTTTTGGAGGCCTCAGACAGGACGCTGTTTTGAGGCATCCGTGTTGTTGTTTACATTTGTGAAAAGTTTTTTTGAGACAAGCGCTAAGTCGCCCCCGCCCTATGATTTTATTTTTCAGAGTTTTTGTTTTCGTTTTCCGCTGGTCTGATAGGGGGACGCCCGTGCCGGACTCAGTAGGGCTTCAAAAGGTTGATTCACTTCCCTTCTGGGTAAGTGCCACCTGATTAATCGACTCGGGGCCGGATTCGTTCCGCCGAGGCCACTTGATTAATCGGCTCAGGACTAGGATTCGTTCCGCCGAGGCCACTTGATTAATCGGCTCGGGCCAGGATTTCATTCCGCCGAAGCCGCTTGGTCACTCGGTTCGGGGCTGGATTTCATTCCGCCGAGACCTCTGTGTACCACTGGCTCGGGGTCGGGTTACGTCCCACCGAGTCAGCCTTTTGGTCTGGGGACGTAACATCCCCCCAAAGCTAAGTGTTCTTCTCAGCTCGGGGTCAGGGTACGTCCCACCGAGTCAGCCCTTTGGACTAGGGACGTAACATTTCTCCAGGTCCAAGTGCCTTTCTCAGCTCGGGGTCGGGGTACGTCCTACCGAGTCAGCCCTTTGGACTGGGGACGTAACATTCCCCCGTGTCCAAGTGCCTTTCTCAGCTCGGGGTCGAGTTACGTCTCAACGAGTCAGCCCTTCAGACTGGGGACGTAACATTCCCCCAGGTCCAAGTGCATTTCTCGGCTCGGGTCAGATTATGTCCCCCCAGCTTATATTCTCCCCACAAAGGGGTCTCAAACATTCGAAGGGAAACATTAAAAAAAAAACGAAAAAAAAAAGAGAGAGAGAAAGAAAGCACACATATATATATATATTCAAAAAAAATAATAATAAAAGTGTTATTACAAAAAAAGACAAGTATACACAGGGCCCCGCTCGGGTTACCCCTTCTTTAAACAGCCCGCTGATGAGTGGTATTTCTATCACTATTTCCCACTCATTTAACTTAATATTTTGTATAGTTTCTTGAGTTTTGTGAATATTTTGATGTGTTTTGTGTTATTTTGTAGATAAATAAAGTTTCAGGACATTCTGGAGGTGTTTTGGGGCAAATTGGACAAAATTGGACAAAAAGGGCAAAATCGTCATTTCCGCGTCGCGCCGCCCAGACCTTCAGCGTCGCGACGCCCAGCGTGCGCCGAATCTGCTAACATGCGCCGGGTCCACAAAACAGTATCTGAGACAAGTTTGACTTTGCTAACATGCGCCGTGACACGTGTCACCATCACAATGGAGATGCTAAAATGCGCCTTGCCACGTGTCGCACTCTCATTGCTCGGACGGCCACCGCCCCACGTGTCATCCTACGTGTCGCCACATCATCGTCCACATCAGCAGCCACGTCAGCAGGTCAACCGAGTCAACATGCCACATCACCATCAGCCAATCACAGCGCGACACGTGTCAACCTCTCATTCGTCTGACGGCCACCGCCCCACGTGTCGCCACGTCACCTTCCACATCATCAAAGTGACGCAAGCAATGACGTCATGAACAGTTGACACGTCACAGTGACGCAAGCAATGACGTCATGAACAGTGCCACGTCATCGGATAAGATTCTGAGCCGACCAACCAGCGCGTGACACGTGTCTTACTGTAGCCAGCGTCGCGACGCTAGTGCAATTTGGGCGTCGCGACGTTTGAGCCTTATCCGAGCCTATAAATAGAGATCGAATTTTCATAATTCAGTGTACCATTTCTCTCACTTCTTAGTTCTAAATTGAGAGTTTCTCTCTCTAGTTCTTTAAATTCAAGTTTTGTAATTACTTTTTAATAGTAATAATAATTTACTTTCTTTATTTTACAGTTTATACTACTAATAATGAGGAGGTAACGTCCCTTTGTTAGGGTAAAAGGTAATTCTTTTACTTTTACTTCTTAGATTATTCTCCCATAATTATAATATATTCAAGTTTTAAATTGACTTAATCAAGATACCGCCAGATTGGTCGGTGGGTAATAAAATTCATATTCCGCCTTTATGGCTGGTTATTTTCACTCCGCCTATATGGCTGGTTTATATTAATGATTCCGCCTTTATGGCTGGTTGTTTTCATATTCCGCCTTTATGGCTGGTTGTTTTTAACTGATTAAATCAATATACCGCCTATGGCTGGTTGGTTAATATATTTTGCAAAGCTTATGTTATATTATGGGAGAAATCTAATTAGTATTAGTAGAAGTAATTCCTTTTATCTTAGCAATTTTATTTTATTTCACTTTCAGTATTTATTTTACCGCATTCACTTTATGCAATTTTATTATAACTCTTTTAAAAGTTTTAAGCCCTAGTTATGTGTCTTAACTAAGTTAGTATCTAGGGTTGTGATGAAATTCAATATCACGGGTTTATAAGGGTTAGATTATAATTTGGGTAATATAAAGAATTATTTATTGAGTCTTAATCTTAATGCTCTTAATTAACTGGCCATTAATTAAATTGATTAGGTAAACTTAAAATGAACTAGACATAGGGATTTTAAGTTTAGACCTTAGACTCAATAGCCCACGATCTTCCTTAAGGATAGATAACCCTTTTAATAGATTTCCTACAGGATAGGAATATACCTGTGGGCGAGGGTAGCCATAATTGGAATTTAATCTTAATGAATCTAGGTAATTTGGTTGACATAGACATATGGTTCAATTGGATTATACTAGGTATTTGTAATTGACCATCGGAAGAGGCTTTTACATAAATTAGTGTTCCAGGTTAATAAATCAATATTTTACCCAACTATAAGATAACTACTTCATCTTTAAATAATATTGGAATAAATCACAACCCTAGATAGTTTTTAATATTGAATTTTCTTAAAATCTACCTTCAAACAATTTCATTTACTTGTCTTTAAATTTAGAATCGTCGCTATTTCAAATCAAATTAAACAAACTGTTAGATACTAGTAATCATTTAACCTCATTAAAATTAATAACTTAGGTATTAAGTCCTCGTGGGATCGATACTTTTATACTACTTGAACGATACGTACGCTTGCGTTATACGTGTGTGTTTACGCCGGTCACCCGCGCAGGGGCAGGAAATTCTTCCTCGACAGACTCAGACGATGGAGGGATCAGCTCGGTCACAAGAACTGGAACAGCAACTTCGAACTCGGTGACACGGGAGACCTCTACTTCAAGAATGGGAGGTGGAATCTCAGGGTAGCCCTCGCCAGGAGCAGGAACCTCAGGTCGGCTTTCTTGGGAAACTTGGGAGACCGGGGCAACGGAAATCGGGTCGGGATCCATCACCTACTCGGAAGAAGGGGGAGCCACTTCTGGAACTCCTCCTCAGAGATCTCCCATTTGCAGAAGTGAATGGCCGCATGGATATGCCAAATATCCAGGTCGGGCAGTACCATCGGGATGATCTCAGCACAGTCCCCGACCTCTTCAAGTCGGATCACGTCTCTTTTGGCCTCCAGCTCAGCTTCCTTCCTCTTCAACTCGTCCCGAGCCCGTACTAGCTCTTCATCCTTGGACCTCAGCTTGGACTCAACGCTGCACACTTCCACCTGCAGGATCATGTTGTCGGCCCGGGCAGCCTTCAAGTCCTTCTTGGCAGCATCAACATTTTTTCTCTCCAAAGAAGCGGCGACCCTGAGAGCTTTATTTGTGGTATGGGCCTCAACAGCAGCCAGCTCCAAATTCCTTATATTCTCTTCTTTCCGGGCCAGCTTGGCCTCCATTTCACTGAGCCGGTTCTGGAGCCTCTGTGTCTGGCCGCCTTCAGACAAAAGGCTTATGAACATGTCCTTATTTTTGGCCGCCAAATAATTTGCATGCCGAAAAGAAAAAGAAGTCAGTTGCAAACAAAGTCTGAAAGACACCTCGGATGAAGAAAATAAGAAAAAGAAATAACCTGAGCCAAATGAGAACACAACTTTGCGACCACCTCCTCAGGTGAAAGGTCCTCAAACCGCGGAATCTTCTCAGGAGGATAGCCCCGGCCAGCATCATTAAAGCGGGTACCACCGGGACCAAGTGGGAATAGCCTCCCTGATATTCTTCCCAAGGTCATCAACTCCGAGAAACACCGCGCCCTTCAATTTCTTAGAAGGACCCTCCTCCCGAACTGGAGTTTCTCTGCTCGGAGCCTCCTCATCCTCCAATTCCCGCCGCAATAGGGATCCACAGCTCCAAAAGACGCTTCCTTCTCCTGGAAGATCTCGGAGGGCTATCAGGACGGGTTAAACACCCATTGGAAGCACCCCGGAAGGCGAAGACCGACCTTGAGAGCCCGGACGCCCCATCTCTTCAACCACCTTCCCCGCCTCAGAAGTTTCAGGCCGTTTCCGAGAAGTACCAGCTCCGCCAGGGCTAGTTTTCTTCGAAACACCGGTCAACCGATCGAGGTACTTTGGTCACTTCGACATACCTGCAAAGAGCAAAGGCAAAATAAAGGTTCAGCACCTGAGCATACAAAGAAAAGGAGAAAGAAAGAAGACATCAACCGTTACGATTTTAATTTACTAAAAATGGAAAAATACAAAAAATTAAAGATTACTAACGGTTACGATTTCAACCGTACCAAATATTCAAACCGACGGTTAATTTTTAAGCCAACTATAACTGAATTGGACGGTTACGATTATAATTTATAGTCAATGATTCAGTTGTGTCTACACAACAAGCTTGTTTTTGTTTTGGAACACAATTGTTTTCTGCTTTTAGACTTCGATAAATAAGTTGAATTGTGATTGGACTTTTCAAACCCGACTCATTTGTCAATTTTAATAACCGATATCCTAGAAATGCGTTTTTTTATCTTTTTATATTAAGAAACGGTCCTTTCAATTTTCTAATACCCACACCAAATATAAACTGAGCTATCTCACGGTGATAAGTTTTTTTATCTTCTAATATTTCTTAGAAACTTCTATATATACTACTACTAATACTACTCTATATTTATGATGATATCAGTTCTATTATATAATAAAATCTTGAAAAGTATTAATAAATTACACTAAAATATATGGGATGAAATTATTGGTGGTGTTGATGGTGTTTTCAGGCACTATGGTATTTAAAACAGCACGACAAAGGGTAGAAGGGTAATTCCCTTCTTGGGTGAGATCACTAAACACCGACCCGACCCATAAAAAAGCCAGCAGTAAGGGCCTGAGCGTTTTACAATAAAAGACCGACCACAACATGAAGATACCGAGCACTTGATGATCGGTAACCGAGCACTTGAATTCAAGATGACCGGGCAATTATCAGATCGGCAGAAGCATTCTCAGATCAAATAACCATTATGACCGACCTCATGGAGACCGAGCATATGGCGAGGCGTGCTCCGGAAGGTGACACCCTATTCTTGTGGATAAGATGACAAGTTACCCTATTTTCATGGGGAAAACTGGTGAGACAGAGTCCTAGTGGGATAAAGGAGGTAAAAGTAGTTGTTGACTAGAAATCCTTATGGGAAAAAGAAATTGTTTCAACTAGGAAACCTCATACTAAGAGGAATCTGATTCCTTCACTATTATAAATAGAAGGGTAGAGTATGTATAAAGCATCAGAATCAAACTGGTAAAAAACCAGAAGCAGAGCCGAGAAGCGTGTTTTGAGTAATAAAAGTATCATCTTTTTTGTGCCCGTGGACGTAGGTCGGACCAAGATCCACTGAACCACGTTAAATCTCCTTGTCGATTGGTGTATTATTGTCTTTTGCTATGTTTGTCTTTGGTCCCCCATAACCAAACAAATTCACTATTGAGGGAGGATTGTATCGGGAGTAATATTCTCATATTGCCCTGAGACTAAAATCAGCCGTCAACAGGTGGCTTAATTATATTCTATTATATAATAATTTTGTCATTAAAAATTGTTCTTTTATATCAAGCAATTCCCAGATTTGTTTTTCTTTTATTATCTTAGAAAAACAGATATTGATGCGAGGATCTTGTAACAGAACGATTAATTATATGATAATGTACTAGAAGTGCACCATTTGCAAAAAAAAAATAACTCTATATTTATAATTTATTAAGTAATGTTACGTAATTGCTCTGCTTAAGTCGGGTCGAGTGATTTAATGACGGGATTTCCAACGTTTTCAAAAAAATATTTAAGATTATCTCATTAATAATAAAAATAAAGTTAACGTAGTCCTTGGCATATCTCCAATAATGATTGGAGACATGTGTCACTTAAAATATAAATTATATATTATAATTATGTAAGTATAGTATTATTAATTTTGAAAATAATCAATGAGTCATTGGATCTTAATAAAAAATGATAAAAATACATATAATAGTGCACAAAAAATACACATAATTGAAAAAGATAAAAATATTTGTTTGGCATGTAGTGATATTTTCTTTATCTTATAGTAAAGAATTTTTTATTTTTTAATATTTATGTGTAATATGATGTGCAACTTTATATATACGTATTATTACTTTATCTTAATTCTTAAATCAATAAAATGGATGATTTTTTAAGTTTGTGCAATGAATATTTATTTATTTTCGAGTTTTTTTTGTTTGTTTGTTTACTGTGAGGATTGATTTTTTTTTCCCCTTAAATATTAAAAAAAAAATTGGTCTGTTTAAATGAGAAAGTTGCAGTAAACTACTAACTTCTTACTATATTTTAGTTTAATTAAAAATAAATAAATTTATTTGGACAAAAAATCTTAATTAATTTCCACCTAGGAAAAACCTTTTTGCAGTTCGGGTGGGACCCAGAGAAATTTATAACAAAATGATTTGCAGAAATTGACCGAAAAGACCCTGCCACTGCCACTGCCACAGCTCACGTCTTTGCTTTGCTTTGCTTCCCAGCTTTCATTTCGTAAAGCCTATATATAGAGAGAGGATATGTCTTTTGATAATGAAAATAATCAATAAAATATGTAGTATGGTTGTGGATTAGTTGAATGGAAGCATCTATTGCCTTCGGATTGAGCTGACATCTGTTACGATCGTCATTCGACTTCAAAAAATTCTTTGTTTCAAAATCGTACATGAGATGAAAATCTCATACCGCTCCTCCCCTTATGTGCATAATGATTAATGAGAATAGAATAATGGAATAAAAAACAGAAAAGATAAAAATATTCTAATAATGAACTGATTGAGGCTAATGTTTTTACAAGAAATCTCTAACCAACCTTCATGTGTATATAATTTGAGTAATAATTTGTTTAGGGCAACGTTAAGATTTATAAAAATCATGATAAATGATCCTCAACTGTAAAAACTCCTCTATGGAAAGCTTTGTAAATGTTTATTCTAACAATTTTATTATATTTTTTTTAGGTTTATGAATGTTGTTAATCAATAATTTTTTGGATATATGTGGTGTGCTGAAATGGTTTAGGTGGATGATTTTTTTTTTTTAGAATCGTTGGAAATTCCGTCGCTAAATTACCTTTTCCGGAGTTTAAGTAGAGCAGGTAAAACCCCGATTGTCCCAGGCTCTTACAATAAACGCACTTCTTGAATTTGAACTCGGGATCTCGAAGTGAAATCCTGAATCTTATACCACTAAGTCACGTCCCTTAGGGATAGATGGATGAAACTTCCTATCCATGAAAGGCAAAAACAACTAACAAGGAGTTTGTAGATGCAATTTCACAAATCATTAGCATAATTTCAAGTATAAATAATCTTGTGAACCAAGAAATCATATTGGTGTAAGTGTGAATGAAAGAAAGGATCACAAAGACATTTATTGACTGACATTTGCTTGGAACCAATTCTGTATCTCTATTTAGTACCTAAAGCATAATCAAATCATTTAATTATTTAATCCCCATTTTAATATATTCTATTTATGTTAAATAAATCTGACTGATTCTTCTATTAGAATGTCGTGGGTGCCTCCATTGCCAGGATGTATATATATTTCGTTCATTTCAAGGCAGATAAGTTTTGTACATCTTTTTCAGTTACTGAGAAATCAGATCTCCGTTTGAAATAAATAAATATTCTGATTACGTCATTAGATACATTAAAGTGAGAGGTATGATTGCACGGTACTCCTAACTAATAAACCTAGTATAAAGTATATAAATAAATAAAATATGTGGTCCATTGAGGTCATTTCTGTCATTTATTGCTTCTTTTTGGTTATCTTTTCAAATCATTAACTGAAAACAGAGAGCAAAGAGAGAGTGTGTGAGCTTCTTCAACTCCATTCCCCAGGTGGACAAAAAAACCCATTATGAATAAAATTAAACAAATTTTGTAGCCTCCTTATATAAGAGCTGGATACAAGAATAAGACATGTAACATATTAGCAGAATGGAACACCCCCAGCACCAGGTGAGCTTAAGAGGAATTTAATATGGCCAAATCATCTATGATTTTTTTTTTTTTTTTGGAATCGTTAGAAACCCCGCCGCCAAATCACCCGAGGAACAAATAAAACCCTCGATTGTCCCAAATTCTTATAAGAAACGCACTCCCTGGATTCGAACCTATGATCTCAAATCATCTATCATGCATATGAAACCACACTGAAATCATCATCTTCCAATGGAGCAGGAAGATTGAGATCTATCAAGTTGTTCTCAAACTTGACAGAATGTGAAACAACAGCTGTTGATGAATTGGTTGACAAGTGAGATCTCTTGTGGCCTCCAAGTGCTTGACCTGAACCAAACACTTTGTAACAATATGTACACTCAAATATTTTCTTTGTTTCAGTATTAACTTTGCCTGCATTCTTTGTTTCAGTTGCTTCACCAAACACTTTCTTGCATTTCTGGCGAATCAGCTTGATCTCTTCAGATTCATCCACCATCTCAACATTATCTCTCTGATCTTCTACTTCTACTTCTTCTTCTTCTTCATTGTTTCTCATCCACACATCTCGTGAAAGCATCATAAGACACATAGCAACGTCCTCTTCAGACACTGCACAACAACTGGGTTTCTTCAACTTCGGTTTCTTGATTTCTAGACTCT
>SKCR01031241.1:0-16611 GCA_019454045.1 Zanthoxylum bungeanum | reverse complement strand
AAGGTCTTGACTTTGGCCAACAAACCAATGCCAGTCTTGGATCTTGAGTAAGAATCACTCAATGGAAGGAAAAACGCTTAATATGATGTTGAGGGTTTTTCGCGTAATTGGCAACCAATTAATTATCTTTGTTAAGGTCTCATCATCATACACCCTTAAGCATGAATTCTAAACACATAATAAGGCGCGTATAAATAAATATAATAATGATATGCGGATGGATATTTAACACATTGTTCCTAGAAAAAATCTCTCCATTTCCTCTCTCCTCCTAGCACAGTATTACTTCCCCGATTTCATAACACTTCTAAAGAAACCTCATTTACATTGAGGGGAATAGGTGAGAAGAAAATACAATGAGTAAGGAGGTAATAGGTGTTGGTTACTATAATTAGTCCCAAGGAAAGATTAAGCATATGAAATATAACAAAATGAATATATATAATAAACTTGAATCATGGCGGAATCATACTTACAAAGCTTTTGTGATGAAAAGATGAACAAAGGTTGAAGCTCCAAGATCCTTGAAGTTTCGGCCAAGAGGAGAAAAGAGTTGAAAGCTCCAAGCTTTGTGTATTCCAAGCTCCAAGGTGGTTTCCCTATCACCTCCTTTGATTCCTTGCTTGTGCTAGCAAAAATGGAGAATGAGAAAACAATTTTCTGCCGCCTTGTATGAGCAGCTACGGCGTGAGCAAGAGAGAAAGAAGAGGAGAGTGTTTCACTTTTATTTTGTTCCCTTTGCATGCTAAAAACCGTGAGAGACAAAGGAAATGAAAAGTGATATGATATCTAATACCAAAAGAATTTTTTAATGCAAAAAATCCTTCAAAACCGTGCATGGTTTTCCTTCAAAATGAAATCCATCATTTGCCATCATTACCACACTTTGAGATTAGAGACAATGTATCATCCCTCAAGGTGACTAGATACATCCACCATCTATTCGTATTAAGTAATGAGATATCGCGATGTGATTTGCGGATATCACTCGATTCAAAATACGAATGTGTCCGCAAACACTTTCGGCTCGGTTTCGTTAATTCCGATTTAACGAATTTCCGTCGCGACGTGAATTAAATAATTACGCCTTGCGAAATTACTATTCAGTTCGCTAATGAATTAATTCTAAATTAATTCGTTGCCCGAATTAAAATCCGATTTTAATTCCGCTTCGAAATCTAATTTAGTTTAATAATATATCGAATATATTATTTTATATCGATTAATTCCAAATTAATCGATCTCTCTCTCTCTCCTAATAAGGCATTTTATCCAAGATAAAGTTTCTCCGTTATTAATCCAAGATTAATAAAGTTCGAATCAAACATCATAGGTGAATCTTCAGGAAGCGACCCAAGAGATCTCCGGATATGTTGGCAGTAAATACGGTCGTTGGATAATCCAAACACGTACGTACCTCGTACTACGTTTTTACTGATTTACAAGACAAGGTTGGCTTCTAGCAAAGCGCCATGCCTACCCAATTCTCCAGAAATATTCTTACTGGAATATTAGATCTATATCAAGCGTAGTATACCGTAGTATTGCGTACATCGATCCAGTATCGGACGATCACATGTTAGGCCTGGGGCTGGAAATGTGTCTGCCCCGTACGAAACATATATCAGACATCAAGAAACTAGTCTCTTTAAATCGGGCAATACTGACCTAGTCATATTGTCCCGACGGTTGCAACCTTTTATAGAGCACTAGTTCTGTATCCTGCGTGATCATCAACTCCATATGTCTGAAGTGACACTTCCATCTTGACATCACACCCAGTGCACTACGATTCCTGATAAACCCAGAAGAGGTGAACACAGAACCAGTTAAGGTCCCCCAACCACCAAAACCAAAGTTTACCTATTGTCGCAAGTACTAGCGATGCAAGTTTCAGGTTAAGACCATATACACCTACCCTGATGCGGCCTCCCATAGACACGCAGACATACTACCAATGGGATTCCGCGGGGTCTATCCAGAGCGAAGCTGTTTTCCGTACCATCGGTAAAACACAACCTCCTATCGCACTTGCATAAGTATCCTATACTTAAATATATGAGAACTATGCCGTTGTGCCCTCACAACATGCACAAGTGCAATACTAGTCTATTCCGCATTATCGATGTCCGATCTCGATAATACTCCGACTAGGGATATTTAATGATTTAAACCTTTATGTATTGATACTGTCTCATATCATCTCAATACGGAATTAATCATATGGACTTTCGCCATTTATATATCAAAGTAAATAAATTACAAAACGGCAAAAGGCAATTTCATTATCACATAGTTAATTTTGTACAATAATACAATATCATTTACAAAACAGTGACGCTATGGGTCATAATGTCTAACAATCTCCCACTTGGCCTATAGCCAGTCACTCAAGCATCTAATACCTGAACTATGTATATGTCGTTCAAACACTTGCGGATAAACAGCTTTCGTCAGCGGATCTGCAATGTTGTTATCTGATGCGACCTTCTCGACTTTTACATCGCCACGATGTATAATCTCCCGAATCAGATGGTAACGCCGAAGAACATGCTTGGATCGTTGATGAGACCTTGGTTCCTTAGCTTGTGCTATAGCCCCGTTATTGTCACAATACAATGGAACGGGCTCAGCTGCTAACGGAACTACTCCTAATCCATTAGGAACTTTCGGATCCAAACTGCCTCCTTTGCTGCTTCCGACGCAGCAATATACTCCGCTTCTGTCGTTGAATCGGCAACAGTATCTTGCTTGGAAGATTTCCAGCTCACTGCTCCGTTATTCAAACAAAAAATGTACCCGGATTGCGACTTGAAGTCGTCCTTGTCGGTTTGGAAACTTGCATCGGCATACCCAGATACCACAAGTTCTCCTTCTCCGTAAATTAAGAAAGCATCCTTAGTTCGTCTAAGATACTTAAGGATATTCTTAACTGCCATCCAGTGACCTTCACCTGGATCGGCCTGATAGCGACTGCACATGCTCAAAGCATATGACACATCAGGTCGTGTACATATCATGGCATACATGATCGATCCGACTGCCGAGGCGAACGGTATCCGACTCATGTTATCTCTCTCTTCTTGAGTCTTAGGACACATGTCCTTAGACAGAGAGGTACCACGTAACATTGGCATCAATCCTTCTTGGATTGATCCATGCTGAATCGCTTCAACACTTTGTCAATATATGTACTCTGGGAGAGTCCAAGCAGCTTTCTAGATCTATCCCGGTAGATCTTTATTCCCAGAATAAAGGCTGCTTCTCCCAGATCTTTCATGGAGAATTTTAATGAAAGCCAAGCTTTCACTGACGTTAGCATGGGAATGTCATTGCCTATAAGCAATACATCGTCGACATAAAGGACAATAAAAGTCAGTCTCTCTCCCACTAACCTTCTTGTATACACAAGGGTCATCTTCGTTTTGCACGAAATTATATTCTTTTATGATTTCATCAAAACGCCGATTCCATGACCGTGATGCTTGCTTCAATCCATAAATGGATCGATTTAACTTACAAACCTTGTTTGCAAGTCTAGGTACGATAAAACCGTCAGGCTGTTGCATATAAACATCCTCCAAAAGGTTTCTGTTAAGGAAAGCGGTTTTAACGTCCATCTGCCATATCTCCTAATCGAAATATGCAGCTATTGCAAGCATTATCCGAATGGATTTAATCATGGCAACGGGTGAGAAGGTTTCGTCATAATCAACACCATATTGTTGACGATACCACCTTTGCTACAAGCCTAGCTTTGTATGTTTGCATGTTGCCATCCATGTCGGTCTTCTTCTTGAAGATCCATCTGCATCCAATAGTTTTACACCTTCTGGTGCATCAACCAGGGTCCAAACTTGGTTGGCATACATGGAATCCATCTCAGACTTCATGGCTTCTTGCCATAAAGCGGAATCAATATCTTGTATTCCTCCTCATACGTAGACGGTTTCATTATCCTCAATAAGATTAATATCTACATGAGGCGAGATCAGGTACCCATACCTCTCAGGTACTGTCCTGACTCTCTCCGACCTACGCGGTCCTTGTGTATATGAAGGTTGTGGTACAGACTCATCCCGGATGGTCTGTTCATGTTCTGTCGTTGATTCATTGCCAGAATAGTATCACCACGATCACCACGATTTTCATCGAGCTCCACTTTCCTCCCACTACCACTGCATCTAAGAATTCCTTTTCAAGGAAAAATGCATGTATAGCAACAAATACTTTGTTCTCTTGCGGGTGATAGAAGTAATATCCTTTGGTTTCCCTAGGATATCCTACGAAAAGGCATTTATCTGATTTGGGTTCTAATTTGGTACCTTCCAAACGTTTAACATATGCCCAGCAACCCCAAATCTTCTTCAGGAAAGAGAAACCAGGTTTCCTTCCTGTCCATATCTCGTATGGAGTCTGTTCAAAAGACTTTGACGGAACCTTATTCAAAATAAGTATTGCACTGCTTAATGCGTATCCCCAGAAGGATATTGGTAGCTCAGTGGACTCATCATTGACCTTACCATGTCTAACAAGGTACGGTTTCTTCCGTTGTTCAGACACACCGTTTAATTGCGGTGTTCCAGGAGGAGTCCACTGTGAAAGAATACCATGTTCTTTCAAGTAATCTTGAAACTCTTAACTTAAGTATTCGCCACCACGGTCCGACCGTAATGTCTTAATACTCTTGCCTGTTTGTTTTTCAACTTCGTGTCGAAACTCTTTGAATTTCTCAAAGGTTTCCGACTTGTGCATCATTAGATACACATAACCGTAACGTGATGCATCATCCGTAAAGGTTACGAAGTATCGATATCCACCTCTAGCCTGGCTAGACATTGTTGGATAATATGACCCATAGCGTCACTATTTGTACAGATCACGGTGTTGCTGTACAAATTAACTATGTGACAAGGAAATTGCACTCTCATCATTTGTGATTAGATCACCATAGATGTATAAATGAAGAGAGGTCCATATGATTAGTTCCTGGATTGAGATGATATGAGACAGTATCAATCCCCGAAGGATTAATCATTAAATATCCCTAGCCGAAGTATTATCGAGACTGGACATCGATAATGCGGAATAGGCTAGTATTGCACTTGTGCGTGTTGTGAGGGCACAACGGCATAGTTCTCATATATATAAGTATTGGATACTTATGCAAGTGCGATAGGAGGTCGTGTTTCACACCGATGGTACGGGAAACAGCTTCGCTCTGGATAGACCCCCTCGGAATCCCATTGGTATTATGACTATGTGTCTATGGGAGGCCGAATCGAGGTAGGTGTGTATAGTCTTAACCTGAGACTTGCATCGCTAATACTTGCGATAATCGGTAAACTCTGGTCTTGGTGGTACAGGGCTTTAACCGGTTCTGGGTACACCGCTTCTGGGTTTATCAGGGAGTCGTAGTGTATTGGGTGTGATGTCGAGACGGAAGTGTCACTTCAGTCATATTGGAGTAGATGTCACGCAGGATATGGTACTAGTGCTCTTGAGTGTTGCGCAACCATCGGGATATTGTGACCAGGTCATGTATATCCGATTATAGAGACTATGTTACCAGACATCCGACATGTGTTTCGGACGGGGCAGACACTTATCATCCAGCCCCAGCCCTAGCACGTGATTATCCGATACTGGGCCGATATACACAATACTACGGTCTATATCTACGCTTGATACAGATCTATATATCCTGTAAGAATATTTCTGGAGAATTGGGTAGGCATGGCGCTTTGCTAGAAGCCAACCTTGTCTTGTAAATCGATATAAACGTAGTACGAGGTACTTACGTGTTCGGACAGTCCGACGATCGTATTTACTGCCAACATATCCGGAGATCTCATGGGTCGGTTCCCGAAGATTCACCGATGACGTATTACTACTACTCGCACTTTGATTAATCTGGGATTAATTAGAAGAGAGAGATAGAATTAATCTGGGATTAATTCGATGAGAGAGAAAATTAATCTGGGATTAATTGCGGAGATATTTTATCTGGATAAATATTATAGAAGAGAGAGAACGATTAATTTGGAATTAATCGAAAAATTAATATATTTGATATAATCGAAATTGGATTTCGACGCGGAATTAAAATTAGATTTTAATTCGGGCGAACGAATTAATTTAGAATTAATTCGTTAGCGACGTGAATAGTGAATTCGCTAGGCGTAATCACTTAATTACGACGCGACGGAAAATTCGTTAATTTGGAATTAGCGAACCCGAGCCCGAGAGTGATTGCGAGCGCATTCGCATTTCGAATTCGAGCGCGGCACGCAAGTCACATCAAGCGTCAAATCGCTAGTCGCGTCAATCGTCAAATCAATTGTCACTTTGAGTGATATGACTTGACAATATGTCACTTATTAAAGTGAATAGATGTGATGTGACTTAAAGTAAAGTAGAAATGATGGGTAATAAGTTGATTGAAAGCTTTTGCTTTAATTTAAATAGAAAAAGTAAATGGTTTATTATATATATATAATTTGGAAATTATATAACCTTTTTACATTTTTTATTTTCTAACTTATCACTCTCTCTCTCTCACATGCAAAGCAGAATACGTTTTTCTCTCTTTTCCCTCTCTTTTCCCTCTTCTTCTTCTCTTCTCTTCTCACGGCATTGTGCCGATTTCTTCTAAAATTTTTCTGGTTTCACGAAAATCTGAGAAGCAAGATGAAGATGATTAGTGCTAGCACACTCTAGGAGTGATACAAAGGTGATAGGGAAGTGAATTTGTGAGCATGGAAGCTTGAAGCTTGGAGCTTCAATGGATCTTGCATGGCCGAAAATGGAGGAGATTTTCACAGCCCCCACTGTGCGTTCACTGCAGTTCCAGAAGCCCCAAAACCGAGCTTGATGAAGCCAAAAAACGCATGTTCTTCATTTCATCAAAACCATTCAATGTGAGTTATGTTTCCGCCTTACTCCTTTGATGTGTTCATACTCGTTTTTATGCATGTTTTGTGATCTTGTGGACTTGATTAAACTCCAACAATGGTATCTAGAGTCATTGATGCATGAAATCCGAAATTAGGGTTCTTGAGTGATTTGGGGCTTTTTGATTTTGGCTTGATTCTGACAAATTGATTGTGTTAGAATGCTTATATATGATCTAATTTGAGATATATGTAATCAATTTGACAAAAAAATCATTGGATTGATTTTCCCCAATTTGCAAATTTTTGGTCAAAACTTTAATTTGGGTAAACTCGATTTAGGCATGATTTGGTTGAATTGTTTGATGCATTATGCTTGAATGAGGTTGAATTGAAGTTGTGCATGATCAATTTCAAGAAAATTGGATTAGATCAATTTTCCCCAATTCTTAGGTTGGATATGAAACTTGAATTGGGTAAATGTGTTTAAGAGCATGTTTTAATTGAATTGGATTTTCAAGTATGCTTAGAACATGTTTAATTGAGATTGTGTGTGGTCAATTTCATGAAATTGGATTGGATTCATTTTCCCCAAATTGGAGGCTTGGCCGAAAATTGGAAGAACCTAATGTCTTGGTAATTTTGTTTTGTTTGATCATTGGATGACTTAAAACAATTGGTTAATGTTGTTTTGAAGTTCAATTGGATTGAATTTTGATTTGGAAATTTTTCCCTTTTTTCCCTTTTAAGTGGCTTGGCCGAATTTTAAAAGACATGAAATTCATTGTGATTTTGTTGTTTGATTCATTGGATGAGTTGAATTGATTTGGTAAATTATGATTGTGGATTCAATTGGATTGAAACCGAATCGAATTGAAAAACCCCTAATTGCCGAGACTTGAAAGCATGTTAATTGGGTTTGATTTTAATTGAATTGTGTTGGACACTATTTGGTTGTTAAAGTGCATGATTAATTAGGCTAATTGATATTTTAGAAATGTTAATTGGGTAATTGATTGTGTATTACACTTAGGTTAATTAATTGTGAAATTTGGAATTTTATGAGTTAATTAATTTGGGCTTAATTTTGGAAATTGGGCTTGTTAGGTTGTAATTGGGCTTTTGGGCTTTGTTGTAACAAAGTTGGGTTTAGGCAAAATTGGTTGGATCCAATTAGGCCCAAAACCGAATCCAAAAGGTCCAATTATGATTTAATGGACCTTAATTATTTAATTGGGCCTAATGGGCCAAAATTAATTTAAAGGCTTATGGGGTAACTCCCGGATTGGATTTTGGTTGTTCGGTTTGACCCGAGTTGATCAAAAGTCCACGCCTTATAGAAATTAATTAAAAGCCCATTGGACTTTAATTAAATAAAACATTAGATGTTAATCGGGCTTTGAGACCCGTTGCGATTAAATTTGGAATTTAAGTCGTAAAGGTTCGTTAATAAAAGTGTAATATTTAATTTAGAATTAAATAATGAATTAGAATTAAATACGTATTAAATTGGATTTAATTATGTAATTTAATTTAATTCGTAGAAATTGTACTTTGAGTACGTGTTCGCAAAACGAGTTTGACTCGAACAAAAATCAAATCTTTGTTTGAACATTGGATGATCACTAATATTCAAGATTAATTAATTTGATTGATTGATTGATAACATGCTTGTATGAACACATGGTTGTGATGTTTGAATAATGTATATCGGATGGATATTAGTCGGGTGGGGCGATTTTGGAAATTGTAATAAATTTGATTTATTAAATTGGACCTGCGTGTCCAGCCTTATCTCCTATTTCTTTGTATTCTCTTCTCACCTATTCCCCTCCATGTAAAAGAGGTTTCTTTAGAAGTGTAGTGTAACGGGTAGAAATAATACAAGTGCTAGCGGGAGAGAGAAAGTGAGAGATTTGATCTAGGATCAATGTAAAATATCCATCCGCATATCATTATTATTTTATTTCATACTCGCTTTATTATGTGTTTAGAATGCATGCTTAAGGGTGTATGATGATGAGACCTTAACAAAGATAATTAAATTGGTAGCCAATTTGCACGAGAAAAACCCTCGTTAAATATCATGCGTTTTTCCTTCCATTGAGTGATTCTTACTCAAGATCCGAGATTGGCAGGGGTTGTTGGCCAAAGTCAAGCCCTGTCCATCAAGATGTGTTTTTAAACACGAGGCTTTGTTCCATATCGGTGTCGTGTCCAAGTTGTGGTTTGTTGGCCAAAGTCAAGACCACTTCTTGTCCATTGACATTGATTACGAAGCTTCCATGTCAATGGGTCCGCGCTTGACTGGAATCATTAGGTTTGTTGTGCCAAAGCCAAGGCCTAGTTGATTCAGAGGAAATAGGTTAGGGTATACATTCGATGTATAGGCATATATAAGATATATGTTTGGGACTTGGATGTCTACCTACTGGATCTAGGAGTTGGATGAGATCCAATTGATCTTCGAGATCTACCTAGTTAATTATCATACAATTTGTTGGCCAAAGTCAAGATTGTGTGATATTTAACGGGATCCTAGCCCACTAGGAAACACGGTTTCCCGAGTACTCGACAGAGGGTTAGAGGCTCGACGAAAAATAGTGGGAGGCAAGTATTGAATTTGCAACATTCGTTCGAATACTCGCTAAACACGCTCATTTTATTTATTTCGTCATTAGATTAAATGTTAGTTGGACTAATATTTAAATTGTTGTTTTAATAAACAGTTGGACTGTATTATACTTGATTATATATAATTGGATTATATTAATCAATATATTTGAATTAATTAATTTCAGTTTACAGTTGATTTTATAATTGGATTATAGTAATCAATGTAATTGAGGTTAATTAATTTGGATTATATTTGATTATATAGTTGGACTATTATAATCATTATAATATATAAAGTACCACTAATCGTTGATTAAATAGTTGGACTATTGTAATCAAGATAAAATTGAAAAGTTGGATATTTAAAATATAATCTGGGATTAAAATATTTTAAATGATTTAATTTTCAAATTGGGAATAAATAATAGGTTGCTTTATTGGATAAAATAACTTATTATACCTTAAGCCCAAAATTAAGCAAGATAAGTAGAGCATAAAATCTTTGGAAGATTTTTGTTATGATGACTTTAATGCTTAATTTAATATACTTGTCATAAATCTAATTTTGGATTTAAGAAGTATTAAAATTGCAATTTATAATTCTTGGAGAATTAATTGACTATTCATGTAAAGTCAAAGTTTGCAATTGGGCATGTAGCACGAGGTGCACATTCCTTTCAATATTCTAAAAACCCAAGGCTTGGCCTAAGTTTCCTAAAATATTGAAAAGGATAATTGACATATCCCAAAGTGACTACCATTTGGATATGGAAGACACGAAGGAATTAAAGAAAGGGCGAGGCTCTAACTTTAAAATTGTTTGTCTTAGTTATGTTCACAGCTAGTATTGAAATTAGATTTTAAATACTTAGTGTGGTACATAAAATATATGTGTTGATATTCAGAATCTGCTTTGAGCAGGATACTGACTTCAAACTGAGATTCCTCTGCGAATCGGAAACGGGACGAAAGTCGCTGTTTCGACCGTAGATACCTAAGTTTAGGAACTACCCTTATGGTATATGCTTGAATTAGGAACTGTTATAATGTAACTAGTTTGACTAGAGACATTATCTCTTTATCAGTGTTTAATCCGTTGCGGATAAAACCTTTATATTATAGAACACGAGTGTTTTATTATATAAAGATGATACTGAGATAAACACATTAGATGTGAATAACAAATTTATATTTTGAATATATAATTAAATCTCAAACATATAAATTGACAAATAAATAGCTCAAATTGATTTGATCAATAGAGACTAATTCGTGGCATTGTTGTCTAGGACACAATTTAACGAGACTCGTATATCCACACTTTTGAAGAGTGGATACTAGGACTGATTTGACTATTCAAATAAGGTCTGCGAATCTATTTTATTAGGTAAAGTACCTAAAATACTATTTACTTGGTAATAGTGTAAATGCCACCGATCTGTTAGCCCTATTCATGATGAAGTTAGTGGGCCCATATCTAGCTAGGCTAGATGTGAACATGAATATTTCGTGACCTTAACGGATGTGGCATCACGTTATGGTTATGTGTTTCTTTTGAAGAACACAAATCAGAAACTTTGAAGTTTCGACACGAAATACACAAACAGATCGGCTATAGCATTATTCCGCCACGGTAAGACCGTAATGGAAAATACTTTAGCAGTAAGTTTCTCGTATACTTGAAAGAGTATAGTATTCTTTCAATGAGGACTCCTCTTGGAACACGTCATTTTGACGGTGTGTCCGAACAAGATTAACCGAATTTTGTTAGACATAATAAGGTTAATCACGAGTCGCTTTAAGCTACCATTTCCTTCAATAGGATATGTACTAACAGTGCAAAACTTATTTAGAATAAGGTTCCATATAAATCTGTTTGACAGATATCGTATAGGATATGAACAGGAAAGAAACGAGGTTTCTCATTCCTGACAATTTGGGTATGCTAGGCATAACGTTTGGATGATACCAAACTAAGGACCCAAATTGGATAAGTGCCAATATAGGTTATCCTATGGGAAACCATAAGTATAGTACTTATACATCTCACTAGAGAACAATTAGATTGTTGCTCTCCATGCGGTTTTTCCTAAGAGGAATACCGATATGCAGTGGCAAGTGGGAGGATAGTATAACTCGATGAAAATCGGAGTAATACTATTCTAGGCACTGAATCTTAATGGAACATATGTAGTTCATCAAGGATGAAACTATACCATTAATCTTCGAATACACAAGAACAAAGGAAGTGATACGAGGTATCGACTCCCTATTATGACAAAGTGTCATGAATCCGAAATGGATTCCATGTATATCAATATGTTTGGATTGAAGCAAGCATAAGGTTCTTGGAACTGACGTTTTGAAATAATCAAAATAGCTTATGATTTGACTCAAAACGAAATAATTCTTGTGTATATAAGGAGGTTAGTGGGAGAGGGCACTGACAATGAAATTCCCATAAAACACTCGGTGAAAGCTTGGCTTTCATAAGAAATTCTCCGTAGAATTCTGGGAGTAACAACCTTTATTCAAGGAATAAAGATCTACTGGGCTAGATTTGGAGTTGGTAACACCTCTGAGAATTGTACATTTAAGATGTACTTGTATTGGTGTCTCATACGCTTTGAGCATATGGAGTCACAATCGAGTCAATCCAAGTGATAGTCACTGATTGAAGATTAAGACATCTGTTAGTATCTGAGAGAACTAAAGATGTTGTCTTAAACTATGGAGATGGAGAACTTGAAGTGACTGGGATCACTGTTGCAAGTTTCCAAACCGAAATACTACGGTACTATAAAGTTTGAACACTGGGACAGTGAGCTGGAAATCTTCCGAGCAAGATAACTGTGTGTTCAATCATGTCCCAAAGATCACAAAACATGCATAAAAACCACATATGACACATCAAAGGAGGTGGCGGAATATACTCACTTTGATTTTCGGTTTTGATGAAAGAAGAACACAGGTGCGTTTTTGGTGCTCCATCATGCTCGGTTTTGTCTCCAAAAACTGCAGGGGTTGCTCGTTTTGATCATCTTTGTGCGTCCAAGATTCGGCCATGCAAGATCCATTGAAGCTCATCTTCAAGCTTCCATGCTCACAAACTCACTTCCCTATCACACTTTGTATCACTCCTAGAGTGTGCTAGCACTAAGTTTTATGAAACAAAATCAAATCTTGCTTCTCCATTTTCGGCAGAAAACGCAACAACAAGAAGAAGAAGAAGAACGGTCCAAGACCGTGAAGAAGAGAGAAAGTTTTTTTTGGCTCCATTTTGTCTAAAACGTGAAGACCAAAAGAAGTGCAGAGTGTCACGTGAATGTGGTCCTAAATTAGGCCAAAAAACGTGAACAATAATGACCAATAAAAAGTGAGTCACGTGAATGGCAAAAGGAATAGCCAAAAACGTGAACAAAATTGGTCCAAGAGAGAGAGAAAATGATTTTTATATACATATATCTTTATTAATAGAAGCCATTTGGATCGATAATAAATCTAATTAGATTAGATATAGTTCTGTTAGCAGCTGAGCTAGGCGTCAGCACAGGCTAAGGAATTAAAGGTCTCATCGACGATCCAGATATATACTTCTATATCATCTGATTCGTTCGGATCATACATCGTGGCGATGTGATGATCGTGTAAATCGCGTCAGACGATAATTAAGCAAATCCGCTGACGAAAACCTTTCCTCAACAATTTGAGCGAATTGTACATAGTTCGGGTGTTAGACACTCGAGTGACTGGCTATGTGCCAAGTGGGTAATCCGTAGCTAAGGCAGCAATAGAAGCCATTTGGATCGATAATAATCTAATTAGATTAGATATAGTTCTGTTAGCAGCTGAGCTAGGCGTCAGCACAGGCTAAGGAATTAAAGGTCTCATCATCGACGATCCAGATATATACTTCTATAATCAGATTCGTTCGGATCATACTCGTGGCGATGTGATGATCGTGTAAATCGCGTCAGACGATAATTAAGCAAATCCGCTGACGAAAACCTTTCCTCAACATTTGAGCGAATTGTACATAGTTCGGGTGTTAGACACTCGAGTGACTGCTATGTGCCAAGTGGGAGATTGTTGGATAATATGACCCATAGCGTCACTATTTGTACAGATCACCGGTGTTTGCTGTACAAATTAACTATGTGACAAGGAAATTGCACTCTCATCATTTGTGATAGATCACCATAGATGTATAAATGAAGAGAGGTCCATGATTAGTTCCTGGATTGAGATGATATGAGACAGTATCAATCCCCGAAGGATTAATCATTAAATATCCCTAGCCGAAGTATTATCGAGACTGGACATCGATAATGCGGAATAGGCTAGTATTGCACTTGTGCGTGTTGTGAGGGCACAACGGCATAGTTCTCATATATATAAGTATTGGATACTTATGCAAGTGCGATAGGAGGTCGTGTTTCACCGATGGTACGGGAAACAGCTTCGCTCTGGATAGACCCCTCGGAATCCCATTGGTATTATGACTATGTGTCTATGGGAGGCCGAATCGAGGTAGGTGTGTATAGTCTTAACAACCTGAGACTTGCATCGCTAATACTTGCGATAATCGGTAAACTCTGGTCTTGGTGGTACAGGGCTTTAACCGGTTCTGGTTACACCTTCTCTGGTTTATCAGGGAGTCGTAGTGTATTGGTGTGATGTCGAGACGGAAGTGTCACTTCAGTCATATTGGAGTAGATGTCACGCAGGATATGGTACTAGTGCTCTTGAGTGTTGCGCAACCAATCGGGATATTGTGACCAGGTCATGGAATCCCGATTATAGAGACTATGTTACAGACATCCGACATGTGTTTCGGACGGGGCAGACACTTATCCAGCCCCAGCCCTAGCACGTGATTATCCGATACTGGGCCGATATACACAATACTACGGTATTCTACGCTTGATACAGATCTATATATTCCTGTAAGAATATTTCTGGAGAATTGGGTAGGCATGGCGCTTTGCTAGAAGCCAACCTTGTCTTGTAAATCGATATAAACGTAGTACGAGGTACTTACGTGTTCGGACAGTCCGACGATCTATTTACTGCCAACATATCCGGAGATCTCATGGGTCGGTTCCCGAAGATTCACCGATGACGTATTACTCGCACTTTGATTAATCTGGGATTAATTAGAAGAGAGAGATAGAATTAATCTGGGATTAATTCGATGAGAGAGAAATAATCTGGGATTAATTGCGGAGATATTTTATCTGGGATAAAATATTAATAGAGAAGAAGAGAACGATTAATTTGGAATTAATCGATAAAATTAATATATTTGATATATTAATCGAAATTGGATTTCGACGCGGAATTAAAATTAGATTTTAATTCGGGCGAACGAATTATTTAGAATTAATTCGTTAGCGACGTGAATAGTGAATTCGCTAGGCGTAATCACTTAATTACGACGCGACGGAAAATTCGTTAATTTGGATTAGCGAACCCGAGCCCGAGAGTGATTGCGAGCGCATTCGCATTTCGAATTCGAGCGCGGCACGCAAGTCACATCAAGCGTCAAATCGCTAGTCGCTCAATCGTCAAATCAATTGTCACTTTGAGTGATATGACTTGACAATATGTCACTTTATTAAAGTGAATAGATGTGATGTGACTTAAAGTAAATAGAAATGATGGGTAATAAGTTGATTGAAGCTTTTGCTTTAATTTTAAATAGAAAAAGTAATGGTTTTATTATATATATATAATTTTGGAAATTATATAAACCTTTTTACATTTTTTATTTTCTAACTTATCACTCTCTCTCTCTCACATGCAAAGACAGAATAATACGTTTTTTCTCTCTTTTCCCTCTCTTTTTCCCTCTTCTTCTTCTCTTCTCTTCTCACGCATTGTGCCGATTTCTTCTTAAATTTTTTCTGGTTTCACGAAAATCTAGAAGCAAGATGAAGATGATTAGTGCTAGCACACTCTAGGAGTGATACAAGGTGATAGGAAGTGAATTTGTGAGCATGGAAGCTTGAGCTTGGAGCTTCAATGGATCTTGCATGGCCGAAAATGGAGGAGATTTTCACAGCCCCCACTGTGCGTTCACTGCAGTTCCAGAAGCCCCAAAACCGAGCTTGATGAAGCCAAAAAACGCATGTTCTTCATTTCATCAAAACCATTCAATGTGAGTTATGTTTCCGCCTTACTCCTTTGATGTGTTCATACTCGTTTTTATGCATGTTTTGTGATCTTGTGGACTTGATTAAACTCCAACAGACATGGGCCCACATACGTCACTATGAACGAGGGCTAACAGTTCTGTGGCACGTTCCCTTTACCGCTAAAAGGTGATTTAGGCATTTTGCCTAAAAGACAAGATTCGCAGACATCATATGAATTAGGATCAAATCCGTCCAAGTACCCACTCTTCGAAAGTGTGGATATGCGAGTCTTGTTAATGTGTCCTAGACGACAATGCCACATGTAGCTTCATCTTTTAGATTACTCCTTTTGAGCCTTTTGTTTGTCATTTTGTGTTTAGGAGATTCATTTACATTCAAAATATAAAGACCATTATTTGCAACAACAGTGCAAATTCTCTTCTGCATCATTTTTATATAAATAACACCCAGTGTTTCTAAATACAAAAGTGTACCATGTTGGGTTAACAAAGATACAGATATAATATTCCTAGTTAAACTAGGTATATATAACAGTTCAAAAGTTTAAGTACATGCCCTGAGGGCAGTTCCAAAACAAAAGTCCCTACAGCCAAAACAGCAACTGGTGTTCCGTTTCCGACTCGTAGGTCAACCTCCCCTGAAGCCAGCATCCTGCTATTCTGCAGATCCTGCAAATCAGTACAAATATGAGCAGCACAACCAGAATCAAAAATCCAATTTTTAAGACTAGAAGTAGTCATATTTATTTCAATAACAAATACCAGAGGCTGGTGCCTTGCCTGCCTGATATCCTCTTTGTGTCCCTTGCCCATTCGGCAGTCACGTTTCCAGTGACCCTTCTTGCCGCAGTTGAGGCAGACATCTTGAGATTTGTTCCTTGCTTCCAGAAGCTTTTGTCGACTTGCATTTACCCTTATTCTATGTTTCCTCTTCCTCACCCCTAC
>SKCR01031240.1:0-16584 GCA_019454045.1 Zanthoxylum bungeanum | reverse complement strand
CCGACATGGATGGCAACGTACAAACGTACAAAGCTAGGCTTGTAGCAAAGGGGTATCGTCAACAATATGGTATGATTATGACGAAACTTTCTCACCCGTTGCCATGATTAAATCCATTCGGATAATGCTTGCAATAGCTGCATATTTCGATTAAGAGATATGGCAGATGGACGTTAAAACCGCTTTCGTTAACGGAAACCTTTTGGAGGATGTTTATATGCAACAACCTGACGGTTTTATCGTACCTAGACTTGCAACAAGGTTGTAAGTTAAATCGATCCATTTATGGATTGAAGCAAGCATCACGGTCATGGAATCAGCGTTTTGATGAGATCATAAAAGAATATGATTTCGTACAAAGCGATGATGACCCTTGTGTATACAAGAAGGTTAGTGGGAGAGCACTGACTTTTATTGTCCTTTATGTCGACGACGTATTGCTTATAGGCAATGACATTCCCATGCTAACGTCGGTGAAAGCTTGGCTTTCATTAAAATTCTCCATGAAAGATCTGGGAGAAACAGCCTTTATTCTGGGAATAAAGATCTACCGGGATAGATCTAGAAAGCTGCTTGGACTCTCCCAGAGTACATATATTGACAAAGTGTTGAAGCGATTCAACATGGATCAATCCAAGAAGGGATTGATGCCAATGTCACGTGGTATCCTTCTGTCTAAGGAAATGTGTCCTAAGACTAAAGAAGAGAGAGATAACATGAGTCGGATACCGTTCGCCTCGGCAGTCAGATCGATCATGTATGCCATGATATGTACGCGACCTGATGTGTCATATGCTTTGAGCATGTGCAGTCGCTATCAGGCCGATCCAGGTGAAGGTCACTGGATAGCTGTTAAGAATATCCTTAAGTATCTTAGACGAACCAAGGATGCTTTCTTAATTTATGGAGGTGGAGAACTTGAGGTGTCTGGGTACACCGACGCAAGTTTCCAAACCGACAAGGACGACTTCAAGTCGCAATCCGGGTACATTTTTTGTTTGAATAACGGAGCAGTGAGCTGGAAATCTTCCAAGCAAGATACTGTTGCCGATTCAACAACAGAAGCGGAGTATATTGCTGCATCAGAAGCAGCAAAGGAGGCAGTTTGGATCCGAAAATTCCTAATCGGATTAGGAGTAGTTCCGTTAGCTGCTCAGCCCGTGCCATTATATTGTGACAATAACGGGGCTATAGCACAAGCTAAGGAACCAATGTCTCATCAACGATCCAAGCATGTTCTTTGGCGATACCATCTGATTCGGGAGATTATACATCGTGGCGATGTAAAAGTCGAGAAGGTCGCATCGGATGACAACATTGCAGATCCGCTGACGAAGGCTGTTCTTCAGCATGTGTTTGAACGACATATACATAGTTCAGGTATTAGATGCTTGAGTGACTGGCTATAGGCCAAGTGGGAGATTGTTAGACATTATGACCCATAGCGTCACTGTTTTGTAAATGATATTGTATTATTGTACAAAATTAACTATGTGATAATAAAATTGCCCTTTTGCCGTTTTGTAAAATTATTTACTTTAATATATTAATGGCAAAAGTCCATATGATTAGTTCCGTATTGAGATGATATGAGACAGTATCAATATAAAAGGTTTAATCATTAAATATCCCTAGTCGGAGTATTATCGAGATCGGACATCGATAATACGGAATAGACTAGTATTGCACTTGTGCGAATTGTGATGGCACAACGGCATAGTTCTCATATATTTAAGTATTGGATACTTATGCAAGTGCGATAGGAGGTTGTGTTTTACCGATAGTACGGAAAACAGCTTCGCTCTGGACAGACCCCGCGGAATCCCATTGGTAGTATGTCTGCGTGTCTATGGGAGGCCGCATCAGGGTAGGTGTATATGGTCTTAACCTGAGACTTGCATCGCTAGTACTTGCGACAATCGGTAAACTTTGGTTGTGGTGGTTCGGGGCTTTAACCGGTTCTGTGTACGCCTCTTCTGGTTTATCGAGAATCGTAGTGTACTGGATGTGATGTCAAGATGGAAGTATCACTTCAGACATATGGAGATGATGATCAGCATGATACAGAACTAGTACTCTATAAAAGGTTGCAACCGTCGGGACAATATGACCAGGTCATGATTGTCCGATTTAAAGAGACTAGTTGTTTGATATCCGATATATGTTTCGTACGGGGCATACACATTTCCAGCCCCAGGCCTAACATGTGATCGTCCGATACTGGATCGATATACGCGATACTGCGGTATACTACGCTTGATAAAGATCTAATATTCCAGTAAGAATATTTCTGGAGAATTGGGTAGGCATGGCGCTTTGCTAGAAGCCAACCTTGTCTTGTAAATCGGTAAAAACATAGTACGAGGTACGTACGTGTTTGGATTATCCAACGACCGTATTTACTGCCAACATATCCGGAGACCTCTTGGGTCGCTTCCTGAAGATTCACCTATGATGTTTGATTCGAACTTTATTAATCTTGGATTAATTACGGAGAAACTTTATCTTGGATAAAATGCCTTATTAGGAGAGAGAGAGAGATCGATTAATTTGGAATTAATCGATAAAATAATATATTCGATATATTATTAAACGAAATTAGATTTCGACGCGGAATTAAAATCGGATTTTAATTCGGGCAAACGAATTAATTTAGAATTAATTCATTAGCGATCTGAATAATAATTCCGCTAGGCGTAATTATTTAATTCTCGTCGCGACGGAAATTCGTTAATTCGGAATTAGCGAATTTGGGCCCGAAAGTGTTTGCGGACACATTCATATTTGAAACGGGTGGAATCCGCAAATCACATCGCGATATCTCATTACTTGATACGAATAGATGATGGATGTATCTAGTCACCTTTAAGGGATGATACATTGTCTCTATTCTCAAAGTGTGGTAATGATGGCAAATGATGAATTTTATTTTGGAGGGGAAACCTTTCACGGTTTTTGAAGGGTTTTTGATTAAAAATTCATTTTGGTATTTGATATCATATTCTTTTATTTTTCATTTTGGTCTCTCACGGTTTTTGAAACATTGAGAACAAAAAAAATAAAAAGACATAACACTCTCTCCTCTCCTTCTTCTTCACGCAAGCCGTGAGCTTCATCCATGGTAGAAAATTGTTTTCTCCATTTTTGCTAGCACAACAAGGGATCAAAGGAGGTGAGAGGGAAACGCATTTGGAGCTTGGAGTACTAGAAGATTTGATGCTTCTCACACTGTTGTTCTTGGCCGAAAACAGCCCCAAGATTTGCAACTTCTATCATTCTTGTTCTTGGCCGCATATCACCCACCTTGGAGGCTCAAGGATCCTCTTCACCATTTTCGTCACAAAGCTTTGTAAGTATGTTTCCGCCATCCTTCAAGCTTTGCATGTATGTTATTTGTATTTCTATGGCTTAATCTTTCTTTGGGACTAATTATAGAAACCAACATTGGCGTCAATGGAGATGGATTTTAGGGCAGTGTGTTCACGGCAATGGCAGGGGGAATTTCTTTGCTTTTTGTGTCAATGTGCTAGGGGAGGAGAAGGGTTTGGCTTATGCTCCTTTTTATAAGAAATGTTTTGGGCATTCCTTGTACGGGAAGGGAAAGAAATATGTAATCATGGGGGGTATCTCTAATTAGTGTGTCATAAGGAAAAATCTATTCTCTTTTAGGAAGGTGATTTGTGGGATTTGATTTGATTTTATTTAGTTTAGGCATGTGATTTAATTTAATTAGGAATGTGATTTATGAGATTTGATTTGATTCTTTTAATTCAGGAAGGTGATTTAATTTGATTCTTTTAATTCGGGAAGGTGATTTGATTTGATTCCAACATGTGTTTAATGTGTTTGAATATTTTTGGATGTGATTTAATGGGCTTGGAGGCATTATGGGTGTGTGGTTGGCTAGTTGGTGGGCTTGGGCATGTGGTTGGTAGTGTGTGGGCTTGGGTGTGTGGCTTAGTGTAGGTTGCGGGGGTTTTGGGCCAAGGATGAATTTTAAAACAGAGATCCAACAAGCGAACCCGAGCTAAGTAAACGAATTAAATCTAACAAAGTATTGATTTCTGACTTTTCCCTTCCGATGTTCGTTTCCCGCGACTTTCGCAACTTAAAGAGTAGTGCCTCCGTACGAGGCTCATCATCGGGACTTATATGCAAAAATGCAGTGCCTACAGTAACTACAATGCAATAATTTTGAGGCTAATTTCGACCTTACGTAATTCTAAATTTGATAGAGGTTTGTTGACGAAAATTATAGGTGTGTATGTCATGTATATGTGTCTTTTATAGTGTATGTCATGTATATGCGTCTTTTATAGATTGAGGTTTAAAGTTCAGATGAAATAGATATGATTGTTTGAAAATGAATTGTTTGAAATCATTGTTCTCTTATAAAACAAGCACTGAAACGGTTCAGGACATATTTTAAAAGAGTCACATTAGATGTGGTTGATAATTGTTATCTACTTTCAAATATATTTGGACACAATGTGCCAAAGCTGTGTGTTCAAATATATTTATGAGGTCTACTTTCTACTATAGAATTTAATTTGATTATTGAATTCTCATATTTTGTTTGGGGATTATCAATTTATGTAAAATAGTGGGAGGGCATCCTTATATTAAAATCCATATTATGTTGGATGTTTTGTGATATTGATGAAATTACTTTTATCTGCTAACTCATGTTTCTTTTGTAAAGTTTGTGATGGCAGCTGCTACTTCTTCTAATCTTTTTGCTCATGTCCTGGACACAAACAAATTAACTGGTCCTGAGAATTTTAGTGAATGGGAATTGGATCTTAAGATTGTCTTAAGGTCCGAGAAGTTGGGTTATGTGCTGGATAGTCCAGTACCATTGGATATTGCTCCGGAGTCTACACCTAAAGAAAATGAGACATTTCAGAAATGGAAGGATGATGATCTGAGAGTCAGTATGCCAATATGTCTGACTCCTATAGCATTATAACTCAGCTTCAGGAGCTATTTCTAAACTAGGAGCAGACCCTGGTGTACAGAATCTCTGTGGAATTGTTCCATGCCCGTTTGGCTGATGGCAAGCCAGTGAGTCCACATGTCCTGCACATGATGGATCTCATTGAGTAGCTTCGAAAGTTTGACTTTCAGCTAAATGAGACATTGGGCAGGAATTTGATTCTTGGCTCACTCCCACTGGTGTATTCCAGTTCATTATGAACTTCAACATGCATGGTATTCGTTGTTCCTACAGTCAGTTACATAGGATGCTTCAGACTGCTAAGGAGGACATCAAGAAGGGTGTGTCGACATTCATCTCAAAGTCTTCTTTGCCTAGTTATTCTTTTTCTCAATCTATGAGATCGGGTAAGAAGAAGAAGAAAAAGTCAAAGAAAACTGGCTCCGGTGTTCCTCCTAAAAGAAAGGTTGAAAAGCCAGGCAAGTCAAAGAAGAAAAAAGCCGCTGAGGATAAGTGCCACCACTATGGCAAGATTGTACATTGGAGGCACAATTTTCTAAACTATATTGCTTTTGTCAGACGGGAGAGAGCCTCCGCATCAGATATGTTTATTTTCCATATCATTGATATCTCTTTGGCTTGTGAAGCCATTGGTTCTGGATGGGTTTTAGATTCTGCTAGTCTGACTCACATCTGTAATTCGTTGCAGGGGCTGAGGGTTAGTATGATGCTTAATCCAGGCGAGATGCATCTACGTTTTGGGAATGTAGATTCTTTATCTGTAGAAGTCGTTGACGAATACGAGATTCTTCTATCCAGAGGCATCATCATTTTGACAGATTGTGTTTTTTTGCCTGGTTGTGTAGCTAATATTATCTCCATGTTTGTATTAGATACAAAATGATATCATGTATATATTAAGAATCGTTCTATATATATATGATATAAATAATATTTTTTACACAAATGTTCAAATTCGCAAGATCATTATATTTTACATGTCATTAGAGATGTTTATGAAATTGGGGATAATAAACGTAAAAGATATGAAATAATTGATACTGAATTGTGGCATATGTTGTTAGGTCATATAGGTGTACGACGCTTGACCCAGTTGGTTAAGAATGGTTTGATTAAGAATCTAACCATACAATCTTTTCCAACTTGTGAATCTTGTATTCATGGTAAAATGACCAAAGCCCCATTTACTGGTGTTAGACATCGGGCCACTGACTTATTGGAGCTCGTTTATAGTGATGTATATGGTTCTATAAGTCGTACTGCTCATAGTGGTTTTTCTTACTTCTTAACATTTACTGATGATTTGTCATGGTATGGTTATGTTTATTTGATGAAACATAAATCAGAAACCTTTGAAAAGTTCAAAGAATTTCGAAACGAAGTAGAAAAGAAAATTGGTAAATTCATCAAATGCCTTCGATCAGATCGAGGTGGTGAATATATGAGTAGTGAATTTACCGAGTATCTTAAAGAGAATGAGATTCTTGCTCAATATAATCCTCAGAGTACTCCACAGCACAATGTTGTGTCTGAAAGGAGAAATCAGACTTTATTGGATATGGTCCAATCTATGTTGAGTTTTACAGATCTGTCTTACTTTTTGTGGGGGTATGCTCTTCTGGCTGCTGCACATTTGCTGAATCGGGTTCCTTCTAAAGCTGTTCCTACTACTCTATATGAGATATGGGTTGGTAGGAAACCGAACCTTAATTAGGGTTTGGGGTTGTCCTGCATACGTCAAGGTGACGCAGCAGGATAAAATTTTACCTCGAGGGTGAAAAGTTAGATTTGTCAGATATCCTTAAAATACTAAAGGATATTAATTCTATGACCCCGAGCATCGAAATGTGTTCGTAGCTCGTTTTGCCAGATTTCTTAAAGAAGAATTTTTGGCAGAAGGTGGTAATCATGGAAGTGTTGAACTTGATGAAGTCTAACCTATATATGACAGACCGATAGAGGAATCACAAGTTCAGACAGAATGAGAACCTTCTAGTTCCACACTCCATAGGTCTACTAAGATATTGAGACCTCCTGAGCGCTTGTATTTGATATAAGACAAGAGTCTCGATGTGCTCCTTATTAAGGAGATTGATCCATATACCTACAAAGAAGCAATGTTAGACATTGATTCCGCTAAATGGTAGAAAGCCATGAATTTCGAAATAGACTCTATGCATCAAAATCAAGTATGGGACTTGATTCTGCTTCCTGAGGGAATTGTTCCTGTTGGTTGTAAATAGGTTTACAAAATGAAGCGTGGGCCTGATGGGAAGGTTGAAACCTTCAAAGCCCAACTAGTTGCTAAAGGTTACACTCAAAGGCCAAGTGTGGACTATAATGAAACCTTTTCACCAGTAGCGATACTAAAGTCTATTAGGATTTTGTTGGCTATCGTTTCTTATCATGATTATGATATTTGGAAAATGGATGTCAAAACGGTTTTTCTTAATGGGTTTCTTGATGAAGAAATCTATATGGAACAGCCAGAGGGTTTTGTCTCCAGCCAAAATTTTGGCATGGTATGTAAGCTTAAGAAGTCCATTTATGGGTGTAGGACAACAGGACCTGGGCGACGCCATTCCTAGGCTCGCGGCACTAGTTGGGAAATGCTAAATAATATGGAGTCGCCACCCGGTGTGAACCGGGACAAAGATTTAAGGCCGCACTCACCCCTCGCAAGGGAAGACCTCAAACCATTGGGTTCGAAATGGTCCCTTACTTATGTCACTTGTAATGAAAGGATTTATGTAATAATTTAATCAAGCTTAAGTAACACTTATTTCTAAGAGTATCATGCTTCTAAATTTTCATATGCAAAATAAAACTTATGTACACATTTCACATATATCTTACATTTAAAATTGTATGCTTAACATATATCAAAATAGCAACGAACATACAATTTCATTTGCATATTACATTCAGGAAAACACAAGCACAAATATTAACCATACAAACACACATATGGGCACTTTTCCAAGTGGTACGTGGAATTGTATCCCAAGTACAGACCGCACTACCGTCCATTCAGAATCGGCTACGGAATTTACGTCTGGGTTTCCATCCGATATACCGCAAGAAATAATACTCAAATGTTATCACGACATAAGCATATGGATTGTAATACATTAACATAGTTGTATTCATACATGTGGGGATAGCTACTAGGAAAACTATGCATAAAATCTAATGAAGATGACTCGATTCAGTGGGGTGGCGGCATTCGTGTAGCGTTCGTAAATGCGTTCGAACGGTAAACAGAAGGTTCGAGTTCGTGTAGCGTCCGAGAACGCGTTCGAACGGACCAGACCTGATGCATTATGAAACTAAGAAAGTGCGTGGGCGTTTTCTTATAGCGTTCGTAAACGCGTTCGAACGGTAAACAAAAGGTTCACGTTCGTATGGCGTTTGATAACGCGTTCGAACGGAAATGAAACAGAATGCTCACATTCGTATAGCATTTGTTAACGCGTTCGAACGGAAATGAAACAGAATGCTTACGTTCGTATAGCGTTTGTTAAGCGTTCGAACATAAGTGAGACCTGATGCATGACAAGGCAAAATACATGCGCGTTCGAGTTGCGTTCGTAAACGCGTTCGAACGGGAACAGACCTGATGCCATGAAATGGGATACAATACATAAACGACAAAAAAAGGGGGCGCGGCGAGTACTGGGGACTGCCGTAAAGGTGGCCTTTTGGGGCTCTTGATTCTCAAAGATAGGACCTTTAGACCAACATACTAAGCCCATGCGGCACTCGACTGAATCATGCATACATAGAATGGAAAGCAATAATATTAAACATAGTGTGCCCGATTGAACGTATCTGTATCCAACCGAACACACATCAACCGGCGTGGCAAAGCCTCGTGGTAAAGGGCTTTAGCCCCTCCCCATAGGGGATCTCACATCGCACTTACTAAGCCCATGCGCTCGGTTGAATCATACATACGAAGATAAAGACGACCATATCAAACTAAGTATGTCCGATTGAACGTATTTCGCATTCAACCGACACACATCCATCGGTGCGGCAGAGCATCGGGTGAAGGATTTTAACCCTCCAATTAGGGAACCTTTCATCGCACTTACTAAGCCCATGCACTCGATCGTATCATACGGGAATAAACAACATGCAGAATTTAAATGACAAGAATTAAATAAACCAAAGCAACACGAAACTAGAGAAGGTGCCGTTTTACTCAAGTGGTACGTGGAGTTGTGTCCCAAGTACAGACCGCACTACCGTCCATTCGGATTCGGCTACGGAATTCGTCTGGGTTTCCATCCTATATACCACAAGAGACAACACTCTTCCATTCATTCAATACCCACCAACACACTCATACACACAACCACAAATCACCACATACAGAAAATATAATCAAAATAAATAACCAGAAATTAAATAAGAATAAGTGTGAAAGATACCCTCAGGTCTAACCTTTTAAGCTGTCTCTCGACTCGCGTTCCACGAAGATCGGAAGGGGTAAAGCTCCGCAACTCTTCTGGTTCACTGGTTTGCTTCTTCCTTCGCTGTTCGGCCACTCGAGCTACTTTTCTGACTCCGTTTTACTGCTGTTTCCTTATGGTTTTACTAGCCGGTTCCCCTCTCTGTTTTCTACTTACTGTTGGTGGACTGTTTTGATGTTCTTTTTGGTGTGGTTTTGTGTGGTTATTTCAAGGATGGTAAGTGGCTTTTATGTTACTGTTTTGAGGGATTTTAAGGACTGTTTTGGTGTGGTTTAGGCTGCTGTGTTTTGTGTGATTTTCGGTGGTGGTTAGGGCGTTGTTTTGGTGTAATTTTCGGTGGTGTGAGGGTAAGGATCAAGAGAGTGATATGCTTGTGATGTCTAGTATTTCTTGCTATAATTCTTGTGTGAATTATGTGTATGAGCTAGAGAGATTGGAGAGGAGGGATGGCTAGGTTAGGGGTTGTTTATTATAGAGAAGGGCTAGGGCTTCACCTTGTCTCACAAGGAAGAGATTTGCTTCCACAATTTAGGAGAGATGAGAAAGGTATACACAAGATTGAGGGGGACCAAATATTTTAGTTAGGAAGTTGTAATATTGTAATTTGTGTTGGTTTAGAAATGCAAATATTTTTAAAATTGGTAGATGTCTTATTAGATTAGGAAGTCAAATATATGATTGGCTTTAATTGGTTAGGATTGATTTTAATTAGGTGTATCTTCTTTTTAGTTTTAGTATATAATATATTTAATTTGTCTAAGTTAGGCATGATTTTAGTTTAAGTTTGGTAAATGTTTTCTTTCTTATTTAATTATTTAATTATTATCTTATTTAGTTAATGTTTTAATTAATATTTATTTATTTAATTTGGGATGTGTTTTATGGGCTTTGGGGGGCTAAATGGGCTGAGGTGAGGCTAGCAGCAGCAAAACCAGAATTACCGGCACCGTTCGAACGCCTCCTCGCACGCGGCACGAACGTCCGCAATCTGCACGAGGTTCGAACGAAGTAACGAACGCAGCACCAACGAAGACAATGAACTTGTGGAATGAACTTGATGACATACTTTTCCGAATTTCCCCTTCCGACCTCCTTTCCCGCAATATCCTTAGCTAAAAAGGTAGTGCCTCCAATTGAGACTCATCATCGGGTTTCACATGCGAAAATGCAATGCCTACAATGGGCTTAAACAAGCTTCGCGGAGTTGGAATCTTTGTTTTGATGAGGTAATCAAATTATCTTATTTTCTCAAAAATGAAGAAGAACCATGTGTTTATAAGAAGGTTATTGGGAGTATGATCATGTTCTTTGTGCTTTATGTTGACGACATCCTGATCATTGGAAATGATCTTGGAATGATGCAGGGTGTTAAAGTATATCTCTGTAAAAACTTCTCCATGAAAGACTTGGGTGAAACTTCTTATATACTTGGTATAAAACTCTATAAAGGTAGAGAAAGGAAGCTGACTGGGTTATCCCAGTCTTCGTACATAGATAAAATCCTAGAAAAGTACAACTTTAGCAATTGTAAAATTGCTAATATACCTTTTCAACATGACATTCATCTTTCGAAGAAGATGTGTCCTCAGACGGAAGATGAAAAGGCTAGAATGTCTAGTCAACCTAATGCATCATGCTTAAGAAGCATCATGTATGCCATGTTATGTACGAGACCTGATATTAGTCATGCAGTAAGTGTTACTAGCATATACCAGTCAAATCCAGGTAACGACCACTGGATGGTCGTTAAACATATCCTAAAGTATCTGAAAGGTACTAAGGATAAGTTTCTTATTTATGGAGAAGGTGATTTACAGATAAGATGATATATAGATTCTGACTTTCAATCAGATCCTGATGATAGAAAGTCTACTTCATGTTTTGTATTTACTCTTAATAATACTGCAATCAGTTGGAAATGTTCCAAAAAAGGATCAACAACTGATTCCACCACTGAGGTAAACTATTGTGGAATCAGATGCTGCAAAAGAAGCTGTATGGATTAGAAAATTTATCACTGAATTGGAAATTGTCCCAAGCATCAAGGATTCGATCCCGTTGTTCTGTGATAATAGTGGTGCCGTTGCACAAGCAAAAGAACCCAGAGCGCATCGGAAATCGAAACATATGGAACGAAAGTACCACATTATTCGTGAGATCATCGCTCGAGGAGATGTTTCCATATGTAAGATATATGGAGAAGCCAACATAGCAGACCCGCTTACGAAGGCCTTACCTCCGAGACTACATAATAGACATATAGAGGCGATGGGTATTAAATACCATCAAATTTGGCACTAGAGCAAGTGGGAGAAAATATTGGAGTTGGTGCTCGACGCGCCAAATTTTATTGTATTTATTGTAAATATGATGTACATTTTATTTTATTATGAACAAAATTAATTGATTTTTATCAATATATTTTATTATATGGTAAATGCGTAAAAGACCTTAGAATGAATAGTTGTGACATAATTGCAAAAGCGTCGTAATTTTTACTAAGAAATGTCAAAATACAATTCATTCTTAAAATTTTTCCTAGTCAAGGTTTACATATCTTGCCAGTTAGTAAACCCGTGAGACCAGTACTTGTCGTTTATTAGAATTGTTCTAATGGTTTGACTCAGTAAACCATGAGTCTTGGGAGACTCATATACACACGTAGGTGTTTATTGGATAAGTACTGAACGACTTATTCGAAGATTCTTGATAGATGGTACACCAACGTCAATAAGAATCTTTACGAGTCGAATAGCATATTAGCTATTTTGACTTGTGATACCACTGTGGATATGTGAGATATCCTTCATACTTTGATGGCGGTCACGTCAATGATCTTTTAAGATCAGACCTCCGCCTGTTCGTTGGGTATAGACTAATACTCACGATATCCTGTGATGTATCCAGAGAGGATCTGTCAGTCCCGTGTACGGGATTTAGTTGTCCAATTTTTGATTCTTTGAAATCATTGGCCTAGGTATGATTGGGAAACGAGTTCCGAATATTTATTGAAGAATTATAAATATGTCGCGACACATGAATTGTTTATAGTGGAGATTTGACGTTTAATCTATATCTCCGGAATAATTCGGATAACCTTTGACAGATGGATTATATATATGCAATGATTTCGAATTTGACACTTGTTTTGTTATTATTAATTAATTAATTAATTATTACTAATAATAAAATGGAAGAATATTCTTGGAATATTTCTCCGTGTATTTATTTTGTCTTTTTGTTAATAATTAAAATGAATTAATTAATTAGTTTTATTTATTTATTTTAATTAAGAATGTTACATTGAATATTCTTTACTTTTTGGTAAATTTTGATTGTTAAACCATGTTATTTAACACATGGATTTAATTAACAAAAATCAAAATAAATAACATTTTTGGATAAGATCAATTTGGTGTCAAATTCTTGGCCACAAAAATTGTTAATTTTTGGATAAAAATTCCTACAATTTCGGCCAAGTAGGGTTTTATTATAAAATGAAATTGTTTCATTTTTTTAAGACTCTAATCACTTCTCATGTGTTGAGAACCACAAGAAAAAAAATAGAATAAGGTTGAAACAAAAGCAACTAACACCAAAGTGAAGAAAATTGAAGAAATTGGAGTTAATATTAAGGTAATACTAAGTTCCTAATTTCTATTTTTTCTTAAGTTTTGTTTAAGCAAGTATAATATGTATGAGGTATGTATATTGCATGTTTCAATTGAATATGTATCTTGGATATGTATTTGTAGCACAAAACTTGGTGTTGGATATTTTTTTAACCTTAATAAGTTTCTTTGTTAAGCATGTGTAAAGAGATTAATTAGTGAATTAATCTCTAGCATTAAAATTGCCATTATGGAGTGATGTTACCACTCTAATATTGTCTAGAATTGTTCTTGAGGCTTTATATTGTGGTGATTAAATTTGGTGTAAATTAATTGGATTAATTTTGTGAATAAATTGAATTTTCACATGAAAATTGGACACAAATTAAAACTGGATCAGATCTGGTTTTGTTCCTTAACACATAATATTTTTCATGGAAAAATATATTATTTGGATGATATTTGATGTGTATTGGGTGGTAGATAAATTCTGGAAATTATTCTAGGGCGAAAAGGCGAGAAAACGGTGAAATTCGCGTCAAAATGAGCTCACCGAGTTGTGGCTGTGAACCCAGCGAACTAGGCACTGTTCGGGCAGCCCAAGGGCTGACCGGACACTTTTGAGTGATCGGGTTGCCCTTACTCGGTTGTTGGTCAACTGGTTTGAGCGTTTGCCCGTTACGCGTAATATTTGTCGAAAAATAATTTTGTAAAATAATCCATCGTGTAACGAAATATATTATGTTTTTAAATGTACAAATAATATATTTAAATTTATTTAGGTGAATTAAAAATATTTGATATTTATTAATTCGCTCGGAAAATTTTAAAGTGTTTAAAAAATATTTTCGCCTTCCACCGCGCCATTCCGCTGTGTATACTCCAACAGAATTTGGGCTAAGTCTTTTTAAATTTATTGGGTAACGTCTATATGTCATACACATATTAGTTAGACTTAGACGCTTAAATTTGGGCCCATTAAATCATTTCTACAATTTTTGCTAATGCTCGGAGAAATATTTATCTAAGTCACCACGTTACGAATTTAGTTGAGCTATGAAATTCGGGTCACTATAGGTACATATTGTACAGGGTATTGTCAAGTCCTCCCAAGAGTTAGTTCTTGCATAAGAAGTTGCCTGACGACCATGTCTCTTCTCGCAATTGCTTAGCTGTTTCTATTTCTCCCTCTATAGGACCCGGAGGATCTTTGAGATACTTAGCCAATTGTAGTGTTGTCAGGTAGAATAACATTTTACCCTGTCATTATTTGAAGTTTGCTCCACCAAACTTATCTGGTTTCTCTCAATGAGCGACCGGTACAATGATATTTCCGCTATAATCGGAAAAATAACAGTAATAAATAAGTCTACAAAAGACAAATCACACAACTATCAAGCTATGATCTTGTTTAAGTGATACACTAAAAATCCACTTGTTGTTATATTGGACAGTAGTACCAAATAACACAAGTCCTTAAATTTATGACTAAGGTTTCTTATGATAAGTGAATAAAGGAAAATTATCAGAGGACGAGGGGAGTCTGGTGTAACCACTTAAATCTCTTCCCACTTAAGCTCTTATCGCATTGTTGACATAATTTCCTTAAACACTTTCTCAATAGAATATCTTAGACGTTCAATCTTAGTATTACACTTCAATTCACAAGTACAACAATATTCAAATATGTGTATATATATATAAGTTTTTTTTGGGATAAGGTGTATATATATATAAGTTCAATCAAGCTTAGATGAAATTACTAAATTACGTTTTTAATTCTCAGCCAAGTATGCAACACATAATTAATTTTCAACATTATCACATTTATAGACTATCTGTATGCTTGTGATAATTGAGTATCCTAATATTAACTTGAACCTATACTACAAAGTTTACAAAATTACGCATATGATTTTTCTAAGTTAACATTATTACATATATTCTATAATGCCAATTTTATATCTATAACATGTATGTCATACTATAATATAGATTAATCTAAGTCTATGTTATTATTTTTTAATTCTAAAATTCTAGGATTAAGTTATGTTAGTGTCATGTTCGTTCAATCGTTCGAACGAAGATTTCCAATAAGTTCACGTTCATGTAGCGTTCATATCTGTCCAGACGACTAGCGTTCGAGTTGCATTTGAATACACGTTCAAACATTCCTTTCCAGAAGATTGGCGTTCGAGTTGCGTTTGAAGATACGTTCTAATGCAATTACGTAAAATAGATTTTTTTACCTACGCGTTCGTCGGGCGTTCGAACGCCCATGCGTATTTTTCATGCACATAACACATTTTCCAGGAATAAGACTATTAAAACATGTAAAATTTGATTTAACAATACTTTAAAGTAATAAGTTCTTAAGATTGTTGATATATATGTGTTATTAAACAAGTTTAACATGTAAATTTATCACTAACATACCAAACCAGAACATAAACTATAAGACTTATAGGAAACCTGGAAAAAGGTTGAAGATAATTGAAACTGAATCCAAGTCAAGTTGTCTCTGTCCTTAAGAACTTATTAGCCTCATCTCGGTGCTCTAAGGATGTCTTGTGGCTAACGTTCTCCCATGATTACTTTGATGCTTCTTGTAGAAAGAGCACTTCTTTTATAAGAATTTGAACAAGGAAAATGGAGGAAACTCTCTCTTAAACTTGACTATCTAACTATTAATAAATGTTGGAAATTATGGATGGAAGATAATGAACCAAAGGCTCTCCTTTTATAAGTATGGAAGGGTGGGCACCCTTTGGTTTAGGGTGAAACCCTCATAAGAGTTATATCTCTTTCTTATACTCTTTGGAGTCTAGAGGTATGTTCTTCCAATTCAAAAGACATGTCCCTTCAACTTGTGTCTTTCCTATAAGACACTTCTTAAGGGACATGTCTCTCATACACGTATACTATATATTTAGAGAATTTACAACAAATATGCCCCAACATATATGATCAACCACAAAATATATGACTTTCTAATTGAGAACCACAAGTTGTTTTTTATTATTTTTTTATTTTTGTAACATCGCCCAAATCCGGGTGATGTTACCGGCAGGGAATAGACTGTACTATTCCCTTGAGCCTCTGACTCTCTCACTATGAACAAAGATAATACTCTTTTCTCAATCAAAAACTTACGCATGAGACCAACGCCAAATTCATTAACATGGAATATAAACTCAATAATTATGACTGTAAACTTAAATAACATTTGTTTACCATGACTATTACATTACTCAAAACTAATACATGACTTCTGACTGACTTCAACTGGACTCTTACTCTTTGACTTGGACTGGTGGACTCCATAACCTAGTGACTGCATCAGTATCCCTCCTCTCGAGCTCGTGTGAGATGCTTCGATCTCTGAGGCGCTTCGACCTCTGGGATTCATTCTCGAATCTATTCCAAGTGTGAGATGGTTCATTCCTGAACCGTTGATAATGTAGGCCCTAGGATTCCTTCTTGAACTATTGAACTGATGGTGGTGAGTCACTCCGACCCCTGACGCGTCCTCATTCTC
>SKCR01031239.1:0-16638 GCA_019454045.1 Zanthoxylum bungeanum | reverse complement strand
TTACCCTTCCCTTCTAATATCCATCCGATATACACTATTCATACATCACATCCACATTCATTCATTCAAGGCATGTTATACAACCAATCAAATCCATTAATTAGTCTTTATTAGGTGACAATACAATGTTCAAACAATGGTTTGCATTTGTGCGGTCCAACTCAATTTGAGAATAATAACCTTATAGTATGAATTCACGAATTATATCGAACTACTCGTTAAATCCAATTTAAGTCGTATTCAATACTAATCCTATTATTAAATTCTAAATTAAATATTTACACTTTTAGTGTGCTTTTATAACTTAGATTCCAAATCTAATACAATCGGGTCTCAAAGCCCATAACATCTAATGTCCGTTTAATAAAGTCCGATGGGCTTTCAATTGATTTCTTTAGGCTTGGGTTTTGGTCAATGTATGGGTCAAACCCAATTACCAAGCCCAATAAGAATCACCCTCATATGCCATAAAATCATATCAAGCCATAAGGCCCAATTAACATAAAAGCCCATTTATTACATTTGGGCTTAAATGGTGTGATTTTAGGCCCATTTTGGATCCAATCCAAATGGTCCAAATCTACTTGGCCCAACCAAGCCCATTATGTCCAAATATAATAGTTTTAGGCCCAATTCAAAATAAGCCCAACTAACCAAATTTAAAATTCCAAATTTTATAACTTAATTAATTAAAGTGTATTATAATGATTAATCCTTTAAATCAATATTCCCAAAATATCAAATTAATCCATTAGTCATATTTTTATCTTAATATATGTCCAACATTATTTAATCAAAAAATCAAGTCCCTAATCCTCCATCAAGCATTCGGCCAAGGTGATTAAAATGGTTCCGATTTCGTTTTCAATCAATCGAGTTACAAATCATCATTCCATATTGTTTCAAGTCATCTAATGTCTTAAAATTAAAAAATCATCTAGTCCATATGCTTGCATGTATTCGGCCAAATTTATAGAAGTTCAAATTGAAACCTAATGAACCAAAACCAACACAGAAACTAAATTGACGAATTTGTGGAGCAAACAATACATCATGTAGTAGTAATTTTTCCACATGTATGACAACTTGCCTGTTCCTATGCCTTTGACTCAACCCGTGAGTTTGTTGCCAACATATATCTGTGGAAATAATTACCAAGCCCCAAGATCAACAAGAACAAGCAAAATATATAATACATGAATGAATTAATTGAAGTATGGCGGAATCATACTCACAATACTTGAAAATGGATGCTAAGATGATGCGAAATTCCTCCCTTGTGCAGTGAAGCTCTCGGTCAAGAAGAAAAGAGGGACTCCAAGTCGAGTTTGATCCTTCCAAGCTCAAGGATTAGTTTCCCATATCACCTATGTATGATCCCTTGAAGGTGCTAGCCTTTGTTGTGATTTTGAATGCACACTTCTTCAAACAAATCTTGCCACAAAAATTGAAGAAATGGAGAGCCCAAAACTGCATGTAGTTTCGGCAATGTGAGAGAGAGGAGAGTTGAATGATTTTTGTTACAAAAAATCAATTTATATTTATGCCATAATATTTATTAAATTAATAATAAACTTATGACACAAATCATGCAATGGCTTAGAGTGTCAAACACTCAAACTCCATGCAAAACCATTGAGTGTATTGTACACTATCACCATGCAATGTATTAACAATTAAATAATGCATAAAATGACATGTGTCATGTGGGCCCCACACAACCCAAATGAAAGTGGGCCCACGCGCACTCACGCGTTCGGGTTCGATATTTCCGAAATACAACTTACGTCGCGACGTTAATTAAATCGAATTTAAATAAATAATTGCGCCTAGCGAAATTATTATTTACGTCGCTAACGAATTAATTCTAAATTAACTCGTTTGCCCGAATTAAAATCTAATTTTAATTTCGCGTCGAAATCGAATTTCGATTATTATATCGAATATAATATTTTTTACGATTAATTCCAAATTAATCGTTCTCTCTCTTTGTATAGTACTTTATCCAAGATAAAGTCTCTCCGTAATTAATCCAAGATTAATCGAGTTTGAATCATACGTCATTGGTGAATCTTCGGGAAGCGACCCAAGAGATCTCTGGATATGTTGGCAGTAAATACGGCCGTCAGATTATCTGAATACGTACGTACCAAGTACTACGTTTTTACCGATTTACAAGACAAGGTTAGCCTCTAGCAAAACGCCATGCCTACCCAATTCTCCAGAAATATTCTTATTGGAATATAAGATCTATAACAGGCGTAGTATACCGTAGTATAGTGTATATCGAACCAGTATCGGATGATCACATGTAAGGCCTGGGGCTGGAGATGTGTCTGCCCCGTACGATACACATATCGGACATCAAGCAACCAGTCTCTTTGAATCGGATAATCCTGACCTAGTCATATTATCCCGATGGTTGCAACCATTATAGAGTACTAGTTCTGTATCCCTCGCGATCATCATCTCCATATGTCTGAAGTGATACTTCCATCTTGACATCACACCCAATACACTACGATTCTCGATAAATCCAGAAGAGGTGTACACAGAACCCGTTAAAGCCCTGGACCACCAAAACTAAAGTTTACCGATTGTCGTATGTACTAGCGATGCAAGTCTCAGGTTAAGATCATATGCACCTACCCTGAAGCGGACTCCCATAGACACGCAGACATACTACCAATGGGATTCCGCGGGGTCTATCCAGAGCGAAGCTGTTTTCCGTACCATCGGTAAAACACAACCTCCTACCGCACTTGCATAAGTATCCTATACATAAATATATGAGAACTATGCCGTTGTGCCCTCACAACATGCACAAGTGCAGTACTAGTCTATTCCGCATTATCGATGTCCAATCTCGATAATACTACGACTAGGGATATTTAATGATTAAACCTTTATGGATTGATACCGTCTCATATCATCACAATCCGGAACTAATCATAGGGACTCTTACCATTTATATCAAAGTAAATAAATTACAAAACGGTAAAAGGCAATTTCATTACTACATAGTTAATTTTGTACAATAATACAATATCATTTACAAAATAGTGACGCTATGGGTCATAACTGTCTAACAATATCGACTTCACCCCAGGTGAAATTCATCGAAATTCCACGAAAGCATCTTTATCCTTCGCTATATGGTCTGTGGCTCCTGAGTCTACAGTCCACAAAGGATTAGATTCAGTCAGAAAGATTGAACTTGAAACACATATTTCATTTAAATATGCACGAAAGGTATTCACCTTTTTAGGCTCAGTGCAGTCACGAGCAAAATGACCTTTCTTTCCACAGTTAAAACATTTAACCTTTGCCATGTTTTTCTTTTTGGTAGGACGTTTTCCTTTCCTATGTTGATTGGTTTTCTGTTTCTTTTCTGGCTTGGAAGAATTTTGTTCTTTTCCGAACTGGAACCCACCACCATGAAATTTTCTTTTCTTCTTGAAACCCTCAGGTTTGATAGTTTATGTCATATACACTTCAGTATTTGACTTAGCGGCCGCGAGTCGGTCGCTTTCTAATTCAAGGTGATGGTTAGCATCATCAAAGGTTTTGATGCTCTCATTTTGGGTCAAATGCATCTTTATATGCTCACAGCTATTTGGAAGAGAACGAATGACTGCTTGGACTTTCTGTTCATCTGTAAGAACATGTCCAGCATCTGCCAGTTCAGTAATCATGTTTGACATTTGCCTCAAGTGTTTTGACATAGTAAACTCAGGGCGTTTCTTGTATGTGTCAAACTTGATTGTCAGTGACCTGAGTTTAGTTATTGAGGTACTACCAAACTTTTCAGCTAGCGTGGACCACATGTCTTTAGCCATGTCATATTTCTTGAACTCTTTCATTAGGTCATTATCCATACTGCTTAGCAACATAATGCGGGCAATGTAATTCTTTTTCTTCCAGGCCTCATAAGCCTCTCGGTCTCGCCTGTGTTGGGCCGTAGTGCCCTGTTCAGGTTCATCCATGTTCATTTTCAGGGTTTCAAGAACCTCTTGTTCTTCTAGCACATATTGGATTTTCATGCTCCAAATTTCATAATTATCGCCATTCAGTTTCTCACCCTTGTTGAGTTCAGGGATAATGTTTTTTGTTGTGGAAGCTATTAAAAAACACAAAGTTTCTACAAATATTCATGCACAATTGTTAATACTTTTGTTTATTTTATCATGAAATGAATTATGTTTAAAAAAAATCTTCAATTGGGTTAGAGTCAAAAGGCCACTATGTGTCCAATCATCATCCAATTACCCAATGTAAAAAATATTATCAACATAATCAATCATGTAAAATCATTCTCTAAAAAATTACATAAATTTTTAGAACCTTTTAATCATGCGACAATTAATGTACATGACACTCATTGATTTAATTACATAAATTAAATTCAACATAGAACATCCATACATATAAATACAATATTTACATGCCATGAAAATAACAAATCATTACACACATAAATAACATGATAAAATTAATATTTTATAATAATAATTTTCCCAGTTTTAGAGTCCCAACTCATATATGTTTTGGGATAAGAATCCTCAAACTCTTTAGGTAACTCGTAATTGATCATGGACAGCCATGGAAAACCTATAGAAAATTTAGGATCCTTACAACGTTTCCGAGACATCAAAGGAAAAATTGTATTTTTTGCCTTATGCCGGAGATACTGAACCGCTAACCTCTCAATGGCTTTATTATAAGGAACATATTTTTCCTCACGTTTTACTAATATCCAAATACGAGTAAGTTGTTTTTGCCATATCTTGGGGAGAGTGTTTCTCAGTAATCTGAATCTATTTGGCTATCTTATCCAATTACCTGCCCAGATAGACTCCTGTAACATGTTATTGAAAGTGATGATATGCGAAATCATATCATCGCTTTCACTCATTCGATATTTATCCATATTCAACAACATGTCTAATATCATCTCCCTGTCTGTGGGTGTCGTAATCATTTTTGCAACTCTTCGAATAATCGCCATGATTTTTCTGCAACAAATATAAGGAAAAATCAATACAATGAAACACAAAGTTACATTGACTAAAATAAACATCACAAAGATATTTATTATAAACACAAAGTTTATATGATAAAACAATTTATCATGGCCAATTAGAACATCTTACAAAAATTATTAGACATAAAATCATGACGGATCGGAATTACCGAAGCAAACCGATACAGACATGACCAACACGGGCCAACACAGATGCCACGCGCCATTCACGCGCCACAGGAATGTCTCACGCACCTCCACGCGCCGGCCACAGGCTCCCACTCGCCCTCATGCGCTCTCACACACCGGCCAGTCTCGGTCGAGTCACACGGGCGGATGACATGTCGTTAGTGTGTCCTGTTGCTGTATGACATGTCGTTTGGAAATTATACTGTCAGCCGACTTTTCGGTTGGTATGTTGTGGATGACATGTCATCATTCTCGGTGTTATGCGTATGACTTGTCGTACATTAACCGGATGACATGTCGTCTGCAAACGAGGCACACGTATGACTTGTCGTACGAAAACCGGACGACTTGTCGTCCTCTTCTCTAAATAGCGGATGACATGCAATACATCTATTCTGGGAGTGTTTTTCTGGGTAAAAACAGATTCATCTAGCCAACTTCTAGGGTCCATATCTTTCTCAATTTTAATCCGAATTAAGCAAATGATATACCAAATTGAAGATCGCATGACCTAGTTTTCAAAACATATTTGAACATCCGATTATCAATTTTCTACAGAAAGTTATCATGGCCCAAAGTTGGAAGAAAATCATTTTTGTAAAAATAAAAACCAGAAGCATTTTCAACATTTTTCATAAATGTTCATGCAATTTTTGTGTAATCTAACTAGAATACATGCATTTAAGCTACTGATACCAATGTTAGGAAACATAATCCCTAATATATTTACATGTTTGTCCTCTTAGGATCTAACCATACATGTATTACTAGTCCTAAATTTATTTACAAACTAATTGAAATAAATCTAAGTTAATCACAACACAATTGCATACCTTTCTTCTTGTAGAGACCTCTTAATCAAACTTAATTGATTGCTTAACTCAATAAGCAAATGGTCTTATTTATGGGAGGGAAACCAAGTCATTATTAGCTCACATGCATGGATTACTATTAATCCTTGATTACTATTTAATCACATGCATTGATTACTATGTAATCACATGTATTTGGATGCATAATGACTTTCTCTAACCCTTCCAAAAATGTTACCATCATGGGTGTACCATATGTTCCCTACTTAACATTTTACTAATTGTTGTTACTTAACAACTCTTGTTGTTACTTAATTATTTGAATAACAACTCTTGTTGTTACTTAATAATTTCCAACATGAAATCATTACTAATTGTTGTTATTTAACAACACCAAATAATGTACAATTAACAACAATTTCCAACAAAGACTTTGAAGAATAACTTACAAAACCATGATTTTCCAAGCCATATTCCTTTAGCCTTCAAGCTTTTCTCTCATCTTCTTTTATGTTTTATTTGGTATCTAATGAACTTCTTAAACCCTAAAATTGAAACAAAACAATTTATATCTCCTCCAAATAAGCCTTGGCCGAATGTGGTGAGAAGAAATAAATAAAATATCTAGATATTTTACTTTTGTTTTTAATTAAAGCTTTATCAACTTGCATTTTCTTTTATCATTACACTTTAATGATTTCAAACAAGTCAACAATGGCAACTAAAGCATTTCCAAAAATATCACAAACTTAGGATATTTATATTTTTAATTAATTTAATTATTTAATAATTAAATAATTATTTAAATACAAATATATTAAATATATGTATTATATTTACATTAAATATCAAATACATATATATTTATGATATTAGTCAAATATCTCAATTTGACAATTAATTAATGTGTATTTCATAAAATCTAACATTAAATACAAATACACAAAAATTATAAAATGACTATTAGGTCCCAACACATGTATTTTTCGTTTAACCTTTAAACGACTTATAAATAATCAGTATTATTTATAAATGTTGCCCTAGTGCTCTACGAGTATATTTCATTAGTGTGACTCTCTAGATTCAGGTATATCCGTCACAAAATCCAATTTCGTGTCAATAATTTACCTACCCGTAAATTATGATGACCACGGATAAACTAGCTGAATCATACAGGTCGAGGTCATTGCATACGTATAATCCCTCCGTCACAGGTATCCGGATAATACCAGAGATATAGATGTAAACATCAAATCTCTATAGGTATTATCCTGTCGACGTATCTATTATCAATCTCTAAATAACATTCGGAACTCACTTCCGAAGTATACTGTGGCCACATATTTAACAGACTGCTAATCATATATGGACTATCTATGATCTGTACACAGAACTGACGGATCCTATCTTGATACACACAAGATATCCTGAGGATCGGTCCACACCCAACGAATAGGCGGAGGTATGATCTAAATAGATCGGTGACGTGATGGTCATCTAAGTGTGAAGGATGTCTCATACATCCACAGTGGTATCTCAAGTAGAAGGACCACTATGCTACTCAATCCGAGAAGATTCTTATTGATGTTGGTGTACCATCCATTAAGAATCTTCGGTGAGTCATTCAGTGTTTATCCATTATACACTCTTACACGTCTATACGAGTCTCCATAAACTCATGGTTCATTGGGATAAACCATCGGACCAAGTCTCGATATACGACATGTATTGGTCTCAACAGATTTGACTAACCGACCCGTGTTAGTAAATCTTGATCAGGAACTATATTTGATAATATACATTTAGCAGTGACACTTCCCAATGTCAATTACAAACTACCTTGGTAACTGTGTACTGCAATATATATTATCGAGCCTTTGTCTAATATATACATATCACTAAACCAAATTTAGTTTCAATCTAATCGTAATCAGATCGAATACGTATATAAAAATAAGAGGTGCAACTATAAATAAGTAATATTATGCAAAAATGAATTGATTGTATTCATGAATCAGACATAAAGACGATACGGATTGGCGCTCTGAGCACCAACCCCAATAATTGGTTCATCCGATTCTTATTCAGCATCCCCCTAGGCTATATAAAATTCCCCAATTGATGCATTCAAATAACCAAGTTCATCAACCCCCATAGTTGTTTCATTTTCATGCATATACTTCACCATATCTTTTTGGAATGCTGTCTCTGGGACATGAGTTTTGTTTGATGATTTTTAAATATCCACAGTTGACCTAACTTTGATCTTGCATACAGCCAACTAATCACTTGTGTCTCGTTTGGCGCCAATGTAAGGAACGTAGTACACCTATGAAGCCTGCAGTACGAGAATGAACGATTCATACTTTCCATATGGGCTTCTTTTGTTGACATCCACCAGTTTATAATGTGTATGAATCTTCGTCCCATTAATCAGATAATATCGATCACAATTGAATAATATGGTTCTCTTAATGGGTAAATCAGGATGCTCCACCGCTAAAATTCCCTTCAATAGACTATAGAAGTCGCATGAATACTCATTGTAGCTAGACCCTTTTATACAAACTCCACTGCTCATCGTTGGCCGACCGGAGCAATGTGATTCAATGTGAAATTTGTACCCATTAATGATATACATATTAAAATAATTGATCGTCCTCAGAGGTCCTTTTGCTAGATCTCTGATATAGATGTTGTTAATAGAGTATTCGTTGTCACGTGCCATCCAATAAGTGAAAATTGTTTACATATAGTGTTCATTGTTGCGTGCCTATCCAATAAGTGAAAATGTGTATCAATTTCAATATCAATCTCAACTATAGTGATTGCGGGCACCAGTGGTTTTAACTCGTCAATGTATATGCTACAAACACATGATATAATAGGACTTGAAAGAATATGACTTGGAAGGAAATAAATAATATTATAATTGCAAAAATAAAAATACTCATTTCATAAACGGTACAACATTAGTGTAGTTTAACAAGATGTAAGTGCGAGATGTCAATATTTCTTTATATTTCAATATTCTTTTCTTTGATCTTCCATATGGTCGACCAGGATATGTGAGATTATTGAGATTTCCTTCAACATTTTCAATATCCCCACCATCATCATTATGAGGAACTTGTCGGAACCTCGTGTTCATATGAGGTTCAAAATAATGTGAATAAAATATTGATGCTTCCTCAACAATATACGCATTACAAATGAAACCCTCGACTTTTGCCTTATTTTTGACATTGTGCTTTAAATATCGAGGGTATCTGATAAAACAATCACAAAAATAATGTACAATCAGCAATTCTATTGACATAACAATAAGTAAGATTATTTTTGAATGTTACCTCTCAAACAGATACATCCATCTGTATTGCATGAGTCCAGCTATTTTTGCTTCATACGGTAGGTGTACCGGAAGAAGTTCCATGAAATCAAAGAAGACTGGAGGGAAAACACGCTCTAATTTGCGTAGAATGATTGTGATCTATTCTTCAAGTCTTTCTATCTCAGCCACTTTAAGAGTGGTTGTGTTAAGTCTTTGAAAAATAAACTTAACTCTGTAAGTGTCTGCCAAACATGACCTGAAAGTAATTCATGAAATGGAATTGGTATTAATCTTTGCATAAACACATGACAATCTTGACTCTTCATCCCAAATAACTTATATTTTCACATATTCACATATCGACCCATATTAGAAACATAACCATCTGGGAACTTGAGGTCTTTTACCATTTGCATAAAAATTATTTCTGATTTCTATCCAATGTGTAACATGCTCTAGGATACACAGACACTACATGTATTTGCAACTTTGGTCGTTTGTATAATAACACTGTGTCTTCCCTTGCTTTGATAGTATCTTTAGTCTTTCCCTTCACATCTATCACACTGTTGAACACATTTTTTAATATATTTTTCTTAATATGCATCATATCGAGATTATGTCTGATCAAATTAGAACTCCAGTACGATAAGTATCAGAAGATGTTTCTTTTCTGCCACTCAGAATCTTACATGTTGAATAATTATTAATCTCATCAGCATCAAGTTCACTTACCTTTCTCAACCCTGGCTCATCTATTTATTGTAAGATTTCTTCGCTTGTCCTAATTGGTGGTGGTGCTGAGAATTTTGTAGTATTCCTACGAAATTGTGTTTTGTTGTGTCTGAATGGATGATTAGGCTGAAAAAACTTACGGTGATTATCAAACCGTGATATCTTTCGACTACCTGGGAGCGAGAATGCATGTGTGTTCTCCATACAGTAAAGACAAGCTGATTTTTCAGATGCACTCCAGCCTGACAGCATCGGGTAAGTGGAAAATCACTAATTGTCCACATCAGTGCAACTTTTAAGTTGAAGTTTTGCTTTCTCGATACATCATATGTCTGCACACCCACATCCCATAATTTTTATAGTTTAGTTATCAAAGGTTGGAGGTAAACATCTATGTTCTGTTTTAGATTCTGAACCTCCAAAATAATTAATGATAAGAACATGTACTGCTCTTTCATGCACATCCAAGGTGGAAAATTATACGGAGTGACTATGAATGGCCATGAAGAATATTGTTGTCCCGATTGAATGAAAGGCTGATAACCATCAGTGCACTACCTCAATATAATATTACGGCTTTCATATGCAAATGAAGGTTGAGTGTAACTAAAATGCTTCCATGTCTCCGAGTCAGATGGATGACACATAACGCCTTCTTCTTGTTCATGCTCATCGTTCCATCTCATGTGCTCGGTTGTTGCCGCTGAAGCGTCTAGCCGTTGCAACCTTAGGGTTAATGGAAAATCATACATCTTCTTATACGACACGTTCTTGTGTTTATCCGAACCTATTATATTCTTAAATCTAGGTTGAGAACATAATTTACACATTGTCATGGCAATATCATCACCTAGTATATCATGCATCCATTATTATAATAATCAATTTTTTCTACAGGCAGCCCAGACCCTGAACTAACTTCTTCGTACTGTAAAAGTTATAAACCATCATATTGTCTTCTAGTAACATTTCTTTACTGTACCCAATCATCAAAAGCCTTCTCTAACTGATGTTGCTCAGATTTCATATTCAAACATCGAGCTACCGCTGAAAACTGTGAATGTTTTTCACACCCCGATCACAATTCTCTATATAAAGAATTCAACATCTTATAAAAATTCTCTGCAGAAGGATTATAGGATTCCTTCAGATTCTCTGTCTGAAAATTAGACCAACTGTATAAAAAAAACGGTGGTCATCATTAATAAAGTTAAGGCCAGCAGCATCATAAATCATTTGGCGATATGGATTTATGGCTTCTGTTTCCATCACCATTGACGTGTTGTATGTGAGCTGCTCGGACAAGCTATATGAAAGAGTTTCCTCATGTCGATCCCATACATAATAATATGAAACAAATCACTTTTTAACCATATGTAACTTAACTTCCTCAATTTCTCTAAACTTCCGAAGATTACATACTTTGCAATGACATCTTATCTTATTGCCTTGCATATATGTCTACTGACCACTAGCATATTCAATAAACTCAGGGACCCCGTTAACAAATTTCATATTAAGTGTGTCATCATTGTGAAGCCTCGCATACATCCACTCTCTATTTGAATTCATTTATGTTATCTTATAAAATTGAAGAATATAACAATTTACCATGTTACAGAAAGAAGCAGATCAAACTATAATACTTCAAAATAATCATCAATACAATCATAATACAAGTTCCTAATTAATTTGATTTGTACATAATATTTATTAATTAATATGGTAGGAAGACAAAAAAACGTACCAAGACTGGAACAATGAAGAAGACAGTGAGCAGAAATCTGAAAATGAAGAAGACAGTGAGCGAAAATCTGAAAATGAAGAAGACAGTGAGCAATAAGTCAGGGGAAATAGGAAAATTTATTTTTATATTTTGGAATTTTATCGAGAAAAATAATTCGGTCCGTAATTTTAGGGTTTTTATCGACCGAAATCTATTCGGTTGGTAATATGCTAGTAATGACGCCATTTTTTGGTGCTCAATTGGTGTTTGGCGCCTTATTTTACTAACCGTATTTATGTCGGTCGGTAATTACAGACCCAACTATTCGATCAGAATATATGTCGTATGTATGTGTGTATATATATATATATAATTTTATTTAAATTAATTATATATTACCGATCGAATTAGGATCTGTCGGTAAAACTTACAGCTGATCGACTGACATTTTCGATCGGTAATAGGAATTTATTTATCGATCAAATGTACGGTCGGTAAAACATCAGTAAAAATTTGGCGTCATTTCTTGGGGCTAAATTGGTCGTCAGCACCTTATTTACCGATCAAATATCGATGGAATATTCCGTTGATCATTTTTCGGTCGGTATATGATCATAATTTTTTTAAAAATTTAATGGGTCGGTATTAGGTTGGAAATTTCGATCGATATTTCAAAATTTTCTTGTAGTGTTGCTTAAATGCAAGAGTATAAAACGGATGCTCAAATCAGGCTCGTGTCGGATAGCAACCTTATGCATCATCTCTTGGACCCTGGTCTCTTCTGATGCCTTATTTTTCTACCGTAGTTGGTTCATTACTTCATTTTGTACTATAATTGCTCTATTTTCCTTTGTTGGAGGACAAAAGACTTTACTGAGTTAAATTTTTTATACTTATTTTATATCTATTTAGTTTTTGTACCTGTTGAGAAAAGAAGAAATGTCACCCTGGAGCGAAATCACCCTAGAACGAATGAGTAAAGGACGAAGGCAAGAAGGGCGACGAAGGGAAGAGCGATCAGAGTAATCACTAGATTTGAACGAAAAAGAACTCAGGACGACCAAAGCAGCGATTAGAACGAGAACACGTAATGCAGTTGGTCCCACGATTACAGCAGTTCAGCAGTTTTTCCTTCCACGATCAAGCAGTTGAGACGCACAGCTCAACAGTTGAAGACACGATCTAGCAGCTGCAGGGAGATACTGGAACTGTCCAAGCGGTTTACAAGCTTCACTAAAAAAGCTCACTCATACAAAGAGGAAAACCCCGATCAAATGAAGACTCAAACGAGCATATTTTTTATTTCTTAGTTTCATAACTCTTAGGATTGTAATTTGTGTGCTTGCGCCCATTGGAGGCTTATTCACATAATCAAACACCCATTGCTGGGACTTTATCTCAGGAGGTTTGAACCTTACATGTTTCTCTTTCTTCACGCATAAAAATTGCGCAAATAGTTTTTTGGCGACCACAGTGGCAGACTTGGTGTAAGAAGTGGAGATGCCTCCAAAACGAAACACTCAAACTGGCTCAAGTACGGAGGAAGGAGGACTGGAGCAAACCAACCAGCCCCACGTTCCAGCCGTAGTGGGTCACTTCGAGGGTCTGGCGGACGCTAGTCGATATGAAACTATGCGAGAGCTCAGCTCTAATGTGGTTCGTGCATTGTTCGGTGAATTTACACAAGATGTTATCGAGCAGGTCAGGCTTCAAAATGCTCATATCATAGATAAGTTTACTTCGACTAGTAACTCACATTATGAAAATATGGCCAAACACTTAAGCTCATTAAATGAATTGATGGCCAAATGTGTAAACGAGGGGACAACCCTACCATGGACTACACCTCCCCCTGCACCAAGCAGTCAGGAGGCTGGTCCGAGCAATATTCCCCCACAAGGAATCACGGTCCCTACGACTTCCAGGGGAGGAATAAGTCTTGGGGAGAATGGCCCATACCTAGGGCCAAACCTGCATCAAGGGCCAAATACGGTACAACATGAAGTGGTGTTTCCCCAAGGTCCCCAGGTTTCTTAGGGACAAAATCACGACTATGTCCCACTTGTGAGAGGACCACAAATACCACCCATAGCAATGTCATTCAATGGCAATGACACGTTGAGAGAATATATGACCGAAATTCTTCAAAACCAATTCGGTCTTGGAGTACGGCCAATTCGGCCGAGGTATCGGAAGCCATATCCAGATTGGATCGATGTGGCATATCCGTGGCCTAGGAATTACAAAGTACCTGATTTTTCTTTGTTTACAGGATCTGGGGAAGTTTCCACTATGGAACACATAGTGCGATTTACCATTCAGTGTGGAGAAACAACTGATTTTCATAAGTTGAGGTTATTCCACGGCTCACTGTCAGGAGTGGTTTTCTCCTGGTATATCAGCTTGCCGGCAAACTCAGTAGAAAATTGGCAACAAATTGAACAGTTATTCCATACGCAATTCTACAAGGCCGAATCTAAAATGGCCCTGGCCGATCTGGCAAACCTGAGACAGTTACCAGAAGAGTGGGCCGAGACATTCTTACAGAGGTTTAAAGTGGCTCGAGGCCGATGTTACGTGCCTTTTCCAGAAAAAGAATTCGTGAGAATCGCTCAAAGCTGTCTCAATTTCGACCTGAAAAAGAAATATCAAGATCGTGAATTTTGGGACCTCCCCCAACTCATCACTAGTGTGGTGCGTTATGAACGATTACTAAGGGAGGAAGAGCAAATGAAATATTCTAGCAAATAGACGTATTACAAGAACATCGATTATGAAGTAGGCAAAATGGACATCGAATCGGCCGATTTGTGTTTGGCCGAATTGGTTAAAGGGAAGCCGTACGTTTGTAAAGCGTGGGCCGAACCCCTAGCCAAAGAAAAAAATGATAAAAAGAGTAGAGACTTCTTTTTTGATATCACAAAAGTCGATGCCATATTTGAACAGTTATATAAGGACAAACAGATTAGCTTGAGCGATTGCAACACGTTGCCAAGCGCCGAGAAAATCGGCGGGAAAAAATATTGTAAGTGGCATAATGCGTGGTCTCATTCAACTAATAACTGTCTTGTTTTTCGAAATGTTTTGCAGGATGCCATAGAATCTGGACGAATAACGTTCGAAAAGAAGATGGCAGTGGACGACAACCCATTTCCAAAGCCAGTGGAATTAAACATGATCAACCTGGACCTTACCAAAATGACTTTGCCAAAGTTCAAATTATTCCTAGATGAAGGACATGATGGTCATCTTCCAAGTGCCCTGGAGAGGATCAAGGCACCCCAAGAACGGAAGGATCATCAAAACCTCTGTGTATAGTGCAAGAACAATATAGAATGGATGAGAAAGTTGGGAGATACCTGTGAAAGGCCGATAAAGAAAGAGCCAGTAGCATGGCAGCCACGGACCTTCGCACCAAGGTTATACGGTGAAAATTCGAACTTCGTCCAAAATGTGAGGACGTTTAGGCCAAGGATTCATCGGCCCAACATATGGCATTTGTACCACAGGCCGTATTCAGAACAGCGTCCAGGAAAAAATTACCCTCCTGTGGATGAAATGAAAAAGACGCAACTGAGGCGACACCATCGAAATTATGGCCGTATGATGCGCCAACAAGGCGAAATGAAGGTCGCTGCAGACCATAATGCTTGTACAGGAAAGAAACCAGATGAAAATAGTAAAGAGAATGAAGACCGATGAGGGACAACGACTGACTAGGAGAAGCGTACCAAGTTTGATAGATGAAAGCGAGATGAGACAGACGAAGAAGAGCCCCTTATCATCATTCAGTTCACTAGTATGACACCAGTTGTGGCTAATCATTACTTGTTGTCCGAAAAATTCAAGAGGGACAACAATGGAGGGTCTGGAAATAACGAAGATGTTTATGATGGTGATGAAACTGAATTTACAGCACTCTCAATAACAGATAGAGAGGCATCAGACGAAGAAACGACTGACATAGAGGAAGAAATAGACATCAGGACGGAAGCACGAAGAATGGGAATATCACAGAATCGACTTCTCAAAGAATTGTATGAGGCCGGCAACCCTGCAGTCGGAACGTTAGGAGAGGACTTGGGATGATCTCCATACCTCGTCCTATATGGGACGCCCAAAATAAAATGGACCGTCACCAGGGTAGAAAAATGAAGATTGACCGTCAATAATGTTTCCCACAATGCACCAGCCACGTTACCACCTTCTAGATGGGAAACGGGAGGAGAAATACCTCAGACCAACGATGAGAGTGAGTAGATAGGCCTATCAGGGAAAGTGATATTACCAAAACCACCACTGCAGATGACCAAACATTTGCAGCCGTTGTATGTAAAAGTAAAAGCCAATGGGATACCCATCACCAAAGTATTTATTGACAATGTAGCAGCCATCAATGCAATACCGTATAGGATGCTAGGATGTTTAGCAAAGTCAGAGAAGGATCTCATCCCTACGGAAGTGGTGCTGACAAGTTTCAATTGAGGGGCGACAACGGCCAAGGGGGTCATCCAATTGGACTAGCAAGTAGGGAGTACTACGAAAACAATGGTGTTCTTCGTTATAGACGGGCTAACTACGTATAATATGCTCTTGGGACGAGATTGGATACATAGTATCCGATGCATTCCTTCATCTCTTCATCAATGCCTAGTTGTTTGGAACCAGATAGATGAGGTAGAAATTGTACACGCCGACAACAAGCCTTTCGCTGCAGATACGAATTCGGCCGAGTATTTCATATACGAAGGAAATTATGGGCCGACTAGAGTTCTAAATGAAGGAGAAAATTCGGCCATTGTGGCTCAAAATGACGAGCCAT
>SKCR01031238.1:0-16600 GCA_019454045.1 Zanthoxylum bungeanum | reverse complement strand
GCTAGGCGCGGTTGTTTATTTAAATTCGATTTAATTAACGTCGCGACGCAAGTTCGGTATTTCGGAAATATCGAACCCGAACGCGTGAGTGGACGTGGGCCCACTTTCATTTGGGAAAGTGTGGGGCCCACATGACACTTGTCATTATATGCATTATTTTAATGATAAGGCATTGCATGGTGATAGTGTGCATTACACTCAAAGGCTTTGCATGGAGTTGAGTGTTTGACACTCTAAGCCATTGCATGGTTTATGTCATAGATTTATTATTAATTTAATAAATTATAACATAAATATAATTGATTTTTGGTAAAACAAATATCAATTAAGACTTTACACAAAATCTCTCTTCTCTCTCAAATTGCGAGAACTCCATTGACAAGGGCAAGGAAGATTTGATCTTCATTTCTCCATTTTTGCTAGCACAAGCAAGGGATCAAAAGAGGTGATAGGGAACCATCAAAGAGCTTGGAATACAAAAGCTTGGAGCTTCAAGTCTTCTTCCTCCTCTTGGCCGAATCTTCCACAACTTGGAGCTTCTACCATTTGATCATCTTCTTCATCACAAGGTATTGTAAGTATGATTCCGCCATACTTCATGTTTATATATATTCTTTATAGTATTTCACATGCTTAATCTTTGTTTGGGACATATTATAGAAACCAACAATTCAATCAAACATGCCTCATCCGGCGCGGCAAAACGTCGTGGTAAAGGTAGCCTTCAGGCATTTCCCTCGGATAGAGGACTTTTAATCCACCCTAGTTAGCCAATGCGCACTTGAATGCGATGCATGCGTAAATAAATCAATGATAGCAAAGGGTAAATGACATAATAAAAGGCGCGGCAGAACATCGTAGTAAAGGTAGCCTTCAGGCATTTCCCTCGAATAGAGGACCTTTAATCCAACTTAGTTAGCCCATGCGCATTATATTACAATGCATACAAATGAATGAGACAATAATGTGGAACTCCGTATGTCCGGTTAAACATATCTCACATCCAATCAAACATACTTCATCCGGCGCGGCAAAACATCGTGGTAAAGGTAGCCTTTAGGCATTTCCCTCGAATAGAGGACCTTTAATCCACCATAGCTATTCCATGCGCATTATATCATCAATACATAAACAAATAACGTGCGAAAAGTAAAATGCGGAATATAAAATGCGAATAATAAACAAACAAGATAAAATAAAGTGAAAGATGTGCCGTTTGCTCAAGTGGTACGTGGAGTTGTCTCCCAAGTACAGACCGCAATACCTCCATTCGGATTCGACTACAGAATTTACGTCTAGGTTTCCATCCGATATACCATAAGAGACGACACATTTTCCATTCATCCAATGGCCACAACACACATTAACCAACGACTATCATGCGAAGGAATTCAATAAATAATTAAAAGATGAATGAGAATAAATAAGAAAGGTGCCATCAGGTCTAACCTTTTATGTCGACTCTTGGAAGTGCATCACAAGGCCGTCGGAAGGGCTAACACTCCACAACTCTTCTGGTTTGCTGGTTCACTTTCTTTCCTCGTTGTTTCGCGGTTTGGGCTGCTGTTTTTACTCCGTTTTGCTACTGTTTCTGGTCACGGTTTGTCCGTGATTCAGGGGCTGATTCGGTGGTTACAAGGGCTGTCTCATTGGTATTTTTAGTGGTTACAGGGGTTGTTTCAAGGCTGATTGGTGTTCACTATTTTTAGGTTTAGGGACTGTGTTTGTTGTGTCAGAGCAGTTTGTAGCGGAGGGCAGTTAACGGTGGAGAGCTGGTCAGTTTATCTTGTTTGCTTGTGACGGTTCGGTGGCTGCTGAAGTTAGGGTTTTATTGCTTTGTGTTTTACGTGGCTATGGGTGAAAGAGAGAATGGGGCAGTGGGGGCTTGTTGATTTAGCTTTGCTTGAAGGGTTTTTGGTGTTCACGTGATGATTGTGTAGCTGTGGGTGTTATTGGTGAAGGCAGTTTGTGAATGGTTCGGTCAGCAGCGTGAAGTGTTGATTTGTGTTCTTGGGATTTTCCGAGTGGGTGAGAGAGATCACCGTGAGCCCGAGTGTGTGAGGAGTGTTGGAATTTTCTAAGCATCCCAAGATTTATCAAGCAATGAAAATAACATGTGAATACACGAAGAAGATGCGGAATACTTACATCGATCGGTTGAGCGATGCGTCGAAGACCAAAAATTCTTTATCTCCCTCCAAGAAGGCTCGCCAGTGAGCTGAAAAAGTGTCCTCCAAATTCGGCCATGGATCTCCATCAATCTCCAAGCTTTGTGTCGATGATTCCATGCACACGTGTGCGTTTTCCCTATCACCTTCGCAAGACTCAAATGGTGTGCTAGCAATTGGTAATTTGGCCACAAAATCACCATTTTCTTCTCCTTCATTCTCGGTCCAAACCAGAAAAACAGAAGAGGAAATGGCCCTAGGCCATGTGAGAGAGAGAGGAAAAATGGCTCCATAAACGTGAACAAAAAAAAATAGAAAATGTGTTATATTTATATAATGATTTCCAAAATCAATAATAAACATATTCCAAATTTTGTAAAAAGCTTTCAAAAAGTCAACACAAAATTTGGAGGCAAAAATGCATTAAATGCATTCAACAACCCACATCAACTATTCACATCACTCAATCAATCAAGTGACAAGTTGTCACATCACTCAAAGTGACTAATGATTTGACGTTTGATGTGACTAGCGATTTGACGCATGATTTGACTTGCGTACCGCTCTCGAATTCGAAATGCGAATGCGCTCGCAAATAATCCCGGGCTCGGGTTCGCTAATTCCAAATTAACGAATTTTCCGTTGCGACGTAATTAAATGACTATGCCTAGCGAAATCACTATTCGTGACGCTAACGAATTAATTCTAAATTAACTCTCTCTTTAAATGATATTTTATCCAAGATAAAATATCTCTGTAATTAATCCCAGATTATTTTTCTCTCTCAGCTAATTAATCCCAAATTAATAAAGTGCGAGTCATACGTCATCGGTGAATCTTCGGGAAGCGACCCATAAGATCCCCGGATATATTGGCAGCAAATCTGGTTGTCGGACTATCCGAACACGTAAGTACCTAGTACTATATTTATACCAATTTACAAGACAAGGTTGGCTTCTAGCAAAGCACCATGCCTACCTATTCTGCAGAAACATGCTTACAGGAATAAGCGATCAATATCAGTGTAGTATACGTAGTATTGCGTATATCGATCCAGTATCGGATGTCACGTGCAAGGCCTGGGGCTGGAAATGTGTCTGCCCCGTACGAAGCACATATCAGATCTCTGGTAACTAGTCTTTATAATCGAATAAACATGACCTAGTCATTTTATCCCGATGACTGCAGTACATAAGAGAACCAATACCGTATCCTACATGACCATCATCTCCACTATGACTGGAGTGATACTTCGGTCTTGACATCACACCCAACACACTACGATTCTCAATATACCCAGCAGAGGCATACATAGATCCTGTTAAAGCCCTGGACGACCTAAAACCAAAGTATATTGATTGTTGCAAGTATTAGCGGTGCAAGTCTCAGGTTAAGACCAAATACACCTACCCTGATTTCGGACTTCCATAGACACATAGTCATACTACCAATGGAATTTCGAGGGGTCTATCCAGAGCGAAGCTATTTTCTGTACCATCAGTAAAACACAACCTCCTACTACACTTGCATGAGTATCATATGCCCAAATATATGAGAACTATGCTGTTATGCCCTCTCAATGCGCACATGTGTAATACTAGTCTTTTACGCATTATCGATGTCCAATCTCGATAATACTGACTAGGGATATTTAATGATTAAACCTTCGTGGATTGATACTGTCTCATATCATCTCAATCCAGGAACTAATCATAAGGACCTCCTATCATTTATACATCTTGCTGATCTAATCACAAATGATAAGAGAGCAATCTCCTTTGTCACATAGTTAATTTGTACAACAACACCATGATATGTACAAATAGTGCGCTATGGGTCATAATTGTCCAACAATCCCCACTTGGCCTATAGCCAGTCACTTGAGTGTCCTACACTCGAACTATGTACGGTTCGCTCAAACTGCTGATGAATGCTTTCGTCAGCGGATTTGCATGATTATCATCTGATGTGATTTATTCCATCATCACATCGCCACGATGTATGATCCGAAAGAAGATTAGATGAATAGTCGAAGTATTTGTTTGGATCGTTGATGAGACCATTAATTCTTTAGCCTGCGCTGCAGCCTAGCTCAGCTTCTAACAGACTATATCTAATCTGATTAGATTTATTATCAACCCAAAAGGATTCTATTGTTGCCTCAGCTGCAGCAATAATCCACTTGTGCTGTTTATTCGGTAACAATATCTTGTTTGGAAGATTTCCAGCTCACTGTTTCGTTATTCAAACTGTATAGTACTGTTTGTGACTTATAGTCGTTTTAATCAGTTAGGAAACTTGCAGCAGTGAACCCAGTCACTACAAGTTCTCATTCCCAACAGTTTAAGACAACATCCTTAGTTCTCTAAGATACTCAATGATGTTCTTAACATCAATCCAGTGATTATCACATGGATTGGCCCGATTATGACTCCATATGCTCAAAGCATATAAGACATCAGGTCGCGTATATTTATTAATGTACGATTTCTCGGAGAGTATAAACAACTTTAAATCTATCCTAGTAGATCTTTATTCCTAGAATAAAGGTTGTTTCTCCCAAGAATTCTACGGAGAATTTTTTTATGAAAGCCAAGCTTTCACCGATTATATTATGGGAATATCATTTCCAAGAAATGATATATTATCATTATTTAGGACATTTATGTCAGTGCTCTCCTACTAACCCTCTTATATACACAAGAAACATTTTCTTTTTTAATTAAATCATACACCATTATGATTATATCAAAACAATAATTCCAAGAACTCAATGTTTGCTTCAATCCATTCATGGATCGAATAACCTGCAAATCTTGTTTGCTCGTTATGGTACGAAAAAACCGTCAGGATGTTGAAAAACATCCTCCAAAAGGTTTCCTTTAAGGAAAGCGATTTTGGCATTAAGCTATCATATTTCATAAATGAAACATGCAGCATCAGCAAGCATTATCCAAATGGCTTTACCGTGGCAACAGGTAAAAGGTTTCGTTGTAATCGACACAATGTTGATAACGATACCTTTTTGCTACAAGCCTAGCTTAGTACATTGGTATGTTGCCTTCCACGTATGTCTTCCTTGAAGACTTATAGTACCAATAGGCACAATGCCTTGTGGTACTTTAACTATTGTCCAAACATAGTTGGTATACATGGGATCCATTCCGGACTTTATGGCACTTTGTCATAATAATGAGTCGATACCCTGTATCACTTCCTCATACGTAGTCAGTTCGTATTCCTCAATAAGATTGACATCTTTATGAGGTGATATCAGAACCCATACCCCAGGTTGTTTCCTGACTCTCTCCGACTTACGCGGTTCTTGTGTATTCGAAGATTATTGTTATAGTTTCATCCTTGATGAACTATTTGTGTTCCATTAAGATTCGATGCTTGGAATAGTATTACTACGATTTTCATCGAGTTTTACTGGCCTCCCACTTACCACTGCATATAGGTATTCCTCTTAGGAAAACCGCATGGCGAGAAACAATTACATTGTTCTCTTGTGAGATGTATACGTACTATACTTTGGTTTCCCTAGGATAACCTACAACTTAGGCACTTATCCGATTTGGGTTCTAGTTTGGTATCATCCAAACTTATGCCTAGCATTCCCAAATCTTCAGGAATGAGAAACCCGGTTTCTTTCCTGTTCATATCTAATATGAATTCTGTCAAACAGATTTTGGAACCTTATTCAAAATAAGTTTTGCACTATTTACGCGTATCCTTTGAAGGAAATGGTAGCTCAGAGCGACTCATGATTAACCTTATCATGTCTAACAAAATTCGGTTTCTCTGTTCGGATACACCGTCAAATTGACGTGTTCTGGGAGGAGTCCTCATTGAAGGAATACTATAGTCTTTCAAGTATTTGAGAAACTTATTGCTTAAGTATTTTCATCATGGTCTAACCGTGATGTTTTAATACTTTAGCCGATCTGTTTGTCTATTTCGTGTCGAAACTTTAAAAGTTTCCGACTTGTGTTTCAAAAGAAACACATAACCATAATGCGATGCCACATCCGTAAAGGTCACGAAATATTCATATCCACCTCTAGCCCAGCTAGACATGGGCCTATTTGCTTCACTATGAACTAGGGCTAACAGATCGGTGGCATTTGAATTTTTACCAAGTAAATGTGTTTTAGGCACTTTGCCCAATAAACTAGATTCGTAGACTTTATTTGATTGGAATCAAATCAGTCCTAGTACCCACTCTTCAAAAGTGTGGATATACGAGTCTTGTTAATTGTGTCCCAGACAACAATGCCACAATTAAGTTTCAACTAATTGTGGCATTGTATGATCCGAACGAATCAGATGAATAATCAAAGTATGTATCTGGATATTAATGATTTATCCTTCATGGATTGATACTGTCTCATATCATTCTCAATCCAGGAAAAAATCATAAGGACCTCCTACCATTTATATATCTTGGTGATCTAATAACAAATGATAAGAGTGCAATCTCTTTTTTTCATATAGTTAATTTGTACAACAACACCATGATCTGTACAAATAGTGACGCTATGGGTCATAATTGTCCAACAATCTCCCACTTGGCCTATAGCCAGTCACTCGAGTGTCTTACACCCGAACTATGTATGGTTGGCTAAAATTGCTAAGGAATGCTTTTGTCAGCGGATTTTCATGATTATCATCTGATGCGATTTATTCGATCATCACATCGCCACGATGTATGATCCGAACGAATCAGATGAATAATCGAAGTATGTATCTGGATCGTTGATGAGACCATTAATTCTTTAGCCTGTGCTGACGCCTAGCTCAGCTGCTAACAGAACTATATCTAATCTAATTAGATTATTATCGACCCAGAAAGCTTCTACTGTCACCTCAGCTGCAGCAATAACCTGTATTTGTTGTTTATTCGATAACAGTATCTTGCTAGGAAGATTTCCAGCTCACTGTACCGTTATTCAAACTGTATAGTACCGTTGTTACGACTTATAGTCGTTTTATCAGTTAAGAAACTTGCTACAGTGATCCCAGTCACTTCAAGTTCTCCTTCTCCACAGATTAAGACAGCATCCTTAGATCTCTCAGATACTAACGGATGTTCTTAACATCAATCCAGTGACTATCACTTGGATTGGCCTGATTGTGAATCCATATGCTCAAAGCGTATGAGACAGCAGGTCACGTATATTTTTCAATGTATGATTTCTCGGAGAGTATTTATATGAAAGCCAAGCTTTCACCGATTGTTTTAATGGGAATATCATTTCCAAGAAATGACATATTATCATTATTTATAGGATATCACTGTCAGTGCGCTCCCACTAACCCTCTTATATACACAAGAATCATTTCGTTTTGAATTAAATCATACATTATTATGATTACATGAAACCATAATTCCAAGAACCAAATGCTTGCTTCAATCCAAACATGGATCGAATAACCTGCAAACCTTGTTTGCTAGTTTTGGTACGACAAAACCGAAAGGATGTTATAAACATCCTCCAAAAGGTTTCCTTTTCAGGAAAGCGATTTTCCCGTTCAGCTGTCATATTTCCTAAATGAAACAAGCAGTTTTAGCAAGCATTATTCAAATGGATTTACCGTGGCAACAGGTAAAAGGTTGAATCAAAATCAACACAATATTGATAACGATACCTTTTCGCTAAAAGCCTAGCTTTATAGGTTGGTATGTTGCCTTCCATGTATGTCTTCCTTAAAGACTTATAAGTACCAATAGGCACAATGCCTTGCGGTACATCAACTAGTATCCAAACTTGTTGATTTACATGGAATCCATTTCGGATTCATGGCACTTTGCCATAATTAGGGAGTCGATACCTTGTATCACTTCCTCATACATAGTCAGTTGGTATTCCTCAATAAGATATACATCTTTATGAGGTGAGATCAGAAACCATACCCCATGTTGTTTTCTGACTCTCTCCGACTTACGCGGTTCTTGTGTATTCAAAGATTAATGGTAATAGTTTCATCCTTGAAGAACTATTTATGTTCCATTAGGAATCGATGCCTGGAATAGTATTACTCTGATCTTCATCGAGTTTTACTATCCTCCCACTTACCACTGCATATCGGTATTCCTCTTAGGAAAACCGCATAATGAGCAACAATTAAATTGTTCTCTTGTGAGTTGTATAAGTACTATACTTTGGTATCCCTAGGATAACCTACAATTGGCACTTATCCAATTTAGGTTTTAGTTTGGTATCATCCAAACGTATGTCTAGCATCCCAAATTTATAGGAATGAGAAACCCAGTTTCTTTCCCATTCATATCTAATATGAAATCTGTCTAACAGACTTTAATGGAACCTTATTCAAAATACGTTCTGCCATGTTTATGTTTATCCATTGAAGGAAATGGTAGCTCATAGCGACTCATGATTAACCTTATCATGTCCAACAAAATTAGGTTTATCCGTTCGGACACACCGTCAAATTGACGTGTTCCGGGAGGAGTCCTTATTGAAAGAATACTATACTCTTTCAAGTATATTAGAAACTTATTGCATAAGTATTTTCCATTACGGTCTTACCGCGACGGTTTAATACTTTAGCCGATCTGTTTGTCTATTTCGTGTCAAAACTTTAAAAGGTTTTGATTTGTGTTTCAAAAGAAACACATAACCATAACGCGATTCCATATCCGTAAAGGTCACGAAATATTCATATCCACCTCTAGCCTAGCTAGACATGGGCCCACTTGCTTCAGTGTGAACTAGGGCTAACAGACCGGTGGCATTTACACTTTTACCAAGTAAATAGTGTTTTAGGCACTTTGCCCAATAAACTAGATTCGTACACTTTATTTGACTGGAATCAAATCAGTCCTAGTACCCACTCTTCGAAAGTGTGGATATACGAGTCTTGTTTGATTGTGTCCCAGACAACAATGCCACAATTAGTCTCTTCTGATCAAATCAGTATGAGCTATTTGTTTGTCATGTTATATATTTGAGATTTATTTATATTCAAAATATTAATTCTGTTATTCACATCTAATGTGTTTATCTCAATATCATCTTTATATAATAAAACACTTTAGTGTTCTAGAATATAAAGGTTCACCCGAAACGGGTCAAACACTGATATAGAGATAATGTATCTAGTCAAACTAGTTACATTATAACCGTTTCCAAATTTAGGTACACACCCGAAGGGTAGTTCCTAAATTAGGTTACTACGGTCAAAACAGTGACTTTCGTCCCGTTTCCGATTCGCAGAGAAATCTCAATCTGAAGTCAGTATCATGTTTAAAACAGATTCTGAACATCAATACATATATTTTATGTACCACACTAAGCATTTAAAATCCAATTTTAATACTAGTAGTGAACATAATGTTGACAAACATATTTGAATTCAGAGCCTTGCTCGTCTTCAATTCCTTCATGTCTGCTTTGTCCGAACGGCAGTCACGCTTCCGCGATCCCATTTTCCACATTTAGACAGACATTTTGGGATATGTCATTTATCTTCCCAGAAGACTATAATGATTTTGCCTTTGCCTTTTTCAACATTTCAGAAGCCTTTGGCCAAGCCTTGGGTTTCTAGAATATCGAAGTAAGGTGCACCTTGCGCTACTTGCCTATTGCAAATTTTGACTTTGTCTCCTTAAGAATAGTCATTAATTCTCCAAGAATTATTTATTGCAATTTAGTACTTCTTAGATCTAAAGATAGATCTATGAAGATCCTTCAATTTCTTTATCATACTTTAAGGATCTAATCCTTAGTTCTGATTCAGAAATTAAGGAGTCTACTGCGGTAAGTATAATGGATTAAGCACTTAAGTTATCATCACATAAATCTTGCAAAGATTATGCTCGACTATTTGCTTAACTTCAGGCTTTAGGCATAATATGTTATTTTATCAAATAAAGTAACTTATTAATTTCCAGGACCATTCTGAAATTTATTCCCAATTTAAAATTAAACCATTTAAATACATTTTCCCTATGAATATGTTTTAAATGTCAATCTTCAATTTTATCTTGATTTTAATAGTCCAACTATTTAATCAAAGATTTTGGTACTATTTATTATAATGATTATAATAGTCCAACTATTTAATCAACTATAAATTAATAGATTACTATCAATTATATTGATTACTATAATCCAATTATAAAATCAACTATAAATGAATTGTTTGAATATAGTCCAACTATTTATTAAAACAACATTTAAATATTAGTCCAACTAACATTTAATTTATTTGACGAATGATATTTGAATGAGCGTGTATGGCAAATAATTAAACGAATATTGCAAATTTAATTCTTGCCTCCCTCTATTTTTCGGCGAGATTCTAACCCTCTGTCAAATACTCGGGAAACCATGTTTCCTAGCGGGTTAGGATCCCGTTAAATATCACACAATCTTGACTTTGGCCAACAAATTGTATGATAATTAACTAGGTAGATCTCTAAGATCAATTGGATCCAATTCAATCCCTAGATCCAGTATGGGGACATCCAAGTCCGAAACGTATATCTTATATATGCCAATATATCCAATATATTACCTAACCTTTTCTTCTGAATCAACTAAGCCTTGGCTTTGGCACAACAAACTTAGTGATCCCAGTTAAGCGCGACCCATTGACCATGGAAAGCTTCGTAATCAATGTCGATGGACAAGAAGTGTGTTGGTAATTTTTAAGGTCCAAGATCAAATAACAAGTCATGTGAAACATGCGTGAATACATCAACGGAGGTAGCGGAATACTCACATTGATCGGTTATGTCGATTTGGAGACGAATGATGCCCAAAAAACGCACTGCCTTTGAGCTCCACTGCATGCAGTCCACTGCCTCCAAAAACAGAAATTTGAGATGAGAAACGGAGCTCCTAGCTTCGTCGGATGGATCCCGTCTCATGGTCGAACCTCCCTACCACCTTCGCAAGACTTGTAGTGTGCTATAGCACTTGATTTCTCACCATGAGAATCACTCTTTGCTTCCCTTTAACTCACGCCCAAAACCAGTTCCAAACCAGTCCATTTTCGTGAGAGGAAGAGAGGAAATGAGAGAGAAGATGTGTAATGTATTACCATAATTTTTGTTACCAAAATCAATTTATATTTATGCCATAATTTCATTAAACAAATAATAACTTATGAACAAAATCATGCAAAGGCTTAGAGTGTCAAACACTTCATTTCCATGCATTACTATTGAGTGCAATGCACACAATCTCCATGCAAAGCATTAGAGTTCAAATAAGCATAACATGACATGTGTCAAAGTTAATGCATAACATGACATGTGTCATGTGGGCCCCACACGTTTCCAAATGAAAGTGGGCCCACGTGCACTCACGCGTTCGGGGTTCGATATTTCGAAATACCGAGCTTACGTCGCGACGTTAATTCAATCGAATTTAAATAAATATTGCGCTGGCGAAATTATTATTTACGTCGCTAACGAATTAATTCTAAATTAACTCGTTTGCCCGAATTAAAATCTAATTTTAATTCCGCGTCGAAATCTAATTTCATTTAATATATCGAATATATTAATCATCGATCAATTCCAAATTAATCGTTCTCTCTCTTTAGACGACATTTTATCCCGGATAAAATATCTCCGTTATTAATCCTAGATTAATTTTCCTCTCTTCTATTATAATCCCAGATTATTCAAGAGTGCGAGTTGTGCGTCATCGGTGGATTATCGGGAAGCGACCCATGAGATCCCCGGATAATCTGGCAGTAAATACGGTCGTCGGAGTGTCCGAATCACGTACGTACCAAGTACTACGTTCTACCGATTTACGAGACAAGGTCGACTCCTAGCAAAGCACCAAGTCTACCCAATTCTCCGGACATATCCATTTAAGAATATTAAGATCTGTATCAAGCGTAGTATACTAATGTATTGTGCATATCGGCCCAGTATCGGATAATCACGTGCTAGGGCTGGGGCTGGATAAGTGTCTGCCCCGTCCGAACACATATCGGATGTCTGGTAACTAGTCTATAATCGGATATTCATGACCTGGTCATAATATCACGATTGGATGCGCATCACTTTAAGAGCACTAATACCGTATCCTGCGTGACATCATCTCCATTATGACTGGAGTGACACTTCCGTCTTGACATCACATCCAATACACTACGATTCTCAATATAACCCGGCATTGGCGTACACAGAACCAGTTACAGTCCTAGACGACCTCAACTAAAGTATATCGATGTCGTAAGCATTAGCGATGTAAGTCTCAGGTTAAGACTATACACACCTACCTTGATTCGGCCTCCCATAGACACATAGACATAATACCAATGGGATTCCGAGGGTCTATCCAGAGCGAAGCTGTTCCCGTACCATCGGTGAAACACGACCTCCTATCGCACTTGCATAAGTATCCAATACTTATATATATGAGAACTATGTCGTTGTGCCATCACAACGCGCACAAGTGCAATACTAGCCTATTCCGCATTATCGATGTCCAGTCTCGATAATACTACGGCTAGGGATATTTAATGATTAATCCTTCGTGGACTGATACTGTCTCATATCATCTCAATCCAGGAACTAATCATAGGGACCTCTCTTCATTTATATATCTATGGTGATCTAATCACAAATGATGAGAGTGCAATTTCCTTATTACATAGTTAATTTGCTACAACAACACAATGATCTGTGCAAATAGTGACGCTATGGGTCATATTATCCAACAAAGTGGTCTTGACTTTGGCCAACAAACCATAACTTGGACAAGACACCAATATGGAACAAAGCTCTCGTGATTCAAACACATCTTCGACAGACAAAGGCCTTGACTTTGGCCACCAAGCCAATGCAAGTATCGGATCTTGAGTGAGAATCACTCAATGGAAGGAAAACGCTTAATATTTGGAGGGTGGGTTTTTCGAGTGCAAATTGGCAACCAATTTATTATCTTTGTAAGGTATCATCATCATACACCGTTAAACATGCATTCTAAACACATAATAAAGCTCATATGAATAAAATAATAATGATATGCGGATGGATATTTTACACATTGATCCTAGATCAAATCTCTCCTTTTCTCTCTCCCGCTAGCACATGTATTACTTCTACCCATTACACTACACTTCTAAAGAAACCTCATTTACATTGTGGGGAATATGTGAGAATAGAATACAAAGAATAAGGAGGTAATAAGGTTCGACACGCAGGTCCAATTAATAAATAAAATTTATTACAACAATTTCTAAAATTGCCCCACCCATCTAATATCCATCTGATATACATTATTCATGCATCGCAACCATGTATTCACACAAGCATGTTATGAATCAATCTAATCAAATTAATTAATCTGATAATTAGTGACCTCCAATGTTTTAAAACAACGATTTGATTTTGCACGAGTCAAACTCGTTTGCGATAAGTATTCAAAGTATGAATTCTCGAATTAAATTAAACTACATAATTAATCCAATTCAATTTGTATTTAATACTAATTCGCTATTTAATTCCAAATAAATACTACACTTTATTAAACGAACCATTACGACTTAAATTCCAAATTTAATCGTTTACGGGACTCAAAGCCCGATTAACGTCCAACGTTAATTTAATTAAAGTCCAATGGGCTTTAATTAATCTTAAGGTGTGGACTTTTGGTCAACTCGGGTCAAACCGATAACCAAAGTCCAATCCGGGATTAACCCCATAAGCCTAGAAATCAATTTAGGCCCATTAGGCCCAATTAAACTTTAAAGGTCCATTAGTCGCATTTGGGCTTTATGGAAGCGGTTTTGGGCCTAATTGGATCCAACCAATTTTGCCTAAACCCATCTTGGTACAACCAAGCCCAATAAGCCCATTTACAACATAACAAGCCCAAATCCAAATCAACGAAGTCGCGGAATACTCACATCGATCGGTTGAGCGACGCGGAGACGAACAAAAATGAATTCTGCTCACTGTCACACCTCATGGCAGTTTCTATTTTGGTGTCTCCATTTTCGGTCATTGGTTGAGCTCCATCAAGCTCCAAGCTTCGCGAAATGGTTCCAAGCTCATTGGGGTGGACTTCCATATCACCTTCGCATGTCTCTCGGAGTGCTAGCTCTTATGATTTTTGCCACAAATAACACCACACTTGCTTCCCATTTTCTTCTTGACTCACGGCAGTTCACTGCCAAAACCAGAAGAAAAATGCCCTCCATGGGCGTGAGAGAGAGAAAAGAGGAAGAGAGGAGAGTGTGTGGTTGTTGGCTATTTTTGTGTATCAAATACACAAATCAATTCCAAAATTTATAATTGATTTTATCTTTCCAAAAGTCAAGCCATTGAAGCCAACCACCAACATCAATCAATCAATCCATCAATCAATCAAATCAAGTGACAAGTTGTCACATCACATAAAGCGACTAATGATTTGACGCTTGATGCGACTAGCGATTTGATGCTTGATTTGACTTGCGTGCCGCACTCGAATTCGAAATGCGAATGCGCTCGCAAACTATCCCGGGCTCGGGTTCGCTAATTCCAAATTAACAATTTTCGTTGCGACGTAATTAAATGATTATGCCTAGCGAAATCACTATTCACGTCACTAACGAATTAATTCTAAATTAATTCGTTCGCCCGAATTAAAATCTAATTTCAATTCTGCGTCGAAATCTAATTTCGTTTAATATATCGAATATATTAATTTATCGATTAATTCCAAATTAATCGTTATCTCTCTTTAATTGATATTTTATCCCAGATAAAATATCTCTGCAATTAATCCCAGATTAATTTTCTCTCTCTTCTAATTAATCCCAGATTAATTTAGAGTGCGAGTAATACGTAATCGGTGAATCTTCGGGAAGCGACCCATGAGATCCCCGGATATGTTGGCAGTAAATTCGGTCGTCGGACTATCCGAACCCGTAAGTACCTAGTACTACATTTGTACCGATTTACAAGACAAGGTTGGCTTCTAGCAAAAGAGCCATGCCTACCCAATTCTCCAGAAATATCCTTACAGGAATAAAGGATCTATATTAGGCGTAGTATACGTAGTATTGTGTATGTCGATCCAGTATCGGATGATCACGTGCTAGGCATGGGGCTGGAATTGTGTCTGCCCCATACAAACCACATGTCGGATGTCTGGTAACTAGTCTCTATAATCGAATAAACCTGACCTTGTCATTTTATCCCGATGACTGTAGTACTTAAGAGTACTAGTACCGTATCCTACGCGACCATCATCTCCATATGACTGGAGTGACACTTCCGTCTTGACATCACACCCAACACACTACGATTCTCAATATACCCAGCATAGATGTACACAGAACCAGTTAAAGCCCTGGACGATCGTAACCAAAGTATATTGATTGTCGCAAGTATTAGTGGTGCAAGTCTCAACTTAAGACCAAATACACCTACCCTGATTTCGGACTTCCATAGACACATAGTCATACTACCAATGGAATTCCGAGGGGGTGTATCCAGAGCGAAGCTGTTTCCTGTACCATCGGTAAAACACAACCTCCTATTACACTTGCATGAGTATCATATACCCAAACATATGAGAACTATGATGTTATGCCCTCACAACCCGCACAAGTGTAATACTAGTCTTTTACGTATTTATCGATGTCCAATCTCGATAATACTCTAACTAGGGATATTTAATGATTTATCCTTCGTAGATTGATACTGTCTCATATCATTCTCAATCCAGGACAAATCATAAGGACCTCATATCATTTATATATCTTGGTGATCTAATCAAAAATGATAAGAGTGTTTGACAATTATGACCCATAGCGTCACTATTTGTACAGATCATGGTGTTGTTGTACAAATTAACTATGTGACAAATGAGATTGCACTCTTATCATTGTGATTAGATCACCAAGACATATAATGATAGGAGGTCCCTGTGATTTGTTCCTGTATTGAGAATGATATGAGACAGTAACAGTCCACGAAGGATAATCATTAAATATCCCTAGTCAGAGCATTATCGAGATTGGACATCGATAAATGCGTAAAAGAGTAGTATTACACTTGTGCGCATTGTGAGGGCACGACGGTACAGTTCTCATATATTTGGGTATAGGATACTCACGCAAGTGTAATAGGAGGTTGTGTTTTACCGATGGTATGGGAAACAGCTTCGGTCTGGATAGACCCCCTCGGAATTCCATTGGTAGTATGACTATGTGTCTATGGAAGTCCGAAATCAGGGTAGGTGTATTTGGCGTTAACTTGAGACTTGCACCGCTAATACTTACGACAATCAATATGCTTTGGTTGCGGTCGTCCAGGACTTTAACAGGTTCTATGTATGCCAATGCTGGGTATATTGAGAATCATAGTGTATTGGGTGTGATGTTAAGACGGAAGTATCACTCCAGTCATATGGAGATGATGGTCACATAGGATACGGAACTCGTTCTCT
>SKCR01031237.1:0-16569 GCA_019454045.1 Zanthoxylum bungeanum | reverse complement strand
TCGATTAATTGAACTTTGGAAGTGTTGAAATTGATTGAATTCGTTGATTTTGGAGGCGAAGGTTGTTGTGTGGTGATAGTTTTATGGTGAATTTTGGGGAAATTTTGAGTTTTTAGAGGTGATTCTGCCGAAATTTTTACTAAAAAATGGTCAAATAGCGATTGTGGTAAGAAGCGTAAATTGGAAATAGCTCTTAATCAGTAATTTTTCCTGTAAAATTTAAGCTAACCAGGTATTATCTTCTAAACTCTTCTTCCACTGTTTAAGACATTGGGGATAATGTCTCATTTAAGTTTGGGGGAGGAAATTAGTTGATTAGTATCTTGTTTTTAGTTGTGTGTTGTTTTTATTTTTAGTCCTAAATTTTTTTCGAAAAATACAAAAAAAATTGAAAATTTTTCAAAAATTACAAAAATATTTTGCGTTTTTGTGTTTTTATTTTGACTAAAAATGTGAAATTAGAGATAGTTGAGTAAGGAGTTTCCACTCCAGAGACGTATCTCAAACATATTTCGGAACAAGTTAATTTTTGTTTAGTTCCTTTTGAATTATTTAATTTGTGAATTCTCCATAATACTGACTTAAATGGATCTTCATATGCTCAGTTGGCAGGTATTATCAACATACATAGTAACATAAAGACATGAGCTATAATTGAAAAGTTTGTAATATTCTGTGCTCTAGTTTAATTGGAGGAAACATCTCAAAAAGTAATGGAGTAAAAAAAAAAACGTCTGAGGTCCGAGTTATTAAGTCTGTAAGGGTGTTTTAACACCTAGTGCCGTAAAGCCAACTGGTTTGGGAGTCACTGGCCCAAAGCTCGCTACATGGATCAAGGATGTTGCAAAAATATAAATATATGAAGTTTGAGTAATTAAGTCAGTATGGGTGTCTTAACACCTGGTGCCCTAAAACCAACTGGTTTGGGAGCCACCGACCCAACACTCGCTACATAGATGGAAGATATTGTATATAAATAAAAAAAATCAAAGAAAAATTCAGAAAAATTATTCAATTGCTACAAAAAGGTGTGAATATTGATAAAACTTTAGGACAAAAATATTACTCTCTTATCAACTGCACTTATGACTGTTGTGGTTAAAATGAGTTGTTTAATATTTTGTTGGCTGTGTATATAGAGAATGGTAAATATAATCGGAGAATTTACTTATTCAGTAATTTAGAAATAAAGAAAACAACTAGTAACTTGGAGTAGAAGTTTCACCTGATTAGTCACTAACTTTTTTATTCTCTTTTCGCTTGTCTTTTTGCTTTTGTGTGCATTAGTTTCACTACCTTTTTACTTTTGTAAAATGTTTGTGGGTATCATTGCTGTAAACCCTCACGAGACTACAACTCGTCCACTAGAAACACCTAGGGGTTTAAAGGCTTGTTGCATATGTTAAATGCAACCGTGATCCCTACGAAAGTGGTTTAGTTAAAATTTTATTTTAAATTTTATTTATGTTATTTTATTCTATGTTTTGCTCGAGGACTAGCAAAATGTTAGGTTTGGGGGTGTGATGAGTGGTAAATCTATCACTATTTCCCACTCATTTAACTTAATATTTTATATAGTTTCTTGAGTTTTGTGAACGTTTTGATGTGTTTTGTGTTATTTTGCAGATAAATAAAGTTGGGAAAGCATTGAAAGCAATTTGGGGCCAAAATAGAGAAAAAAATAACAAAAGGGCAATTCAGTAATTTTCCAGCAGATGGACACGTGTCAGAATCTGAGAAATTGGACTTGCTAGCGTGCGCCGACCTTACTAACGTGCGCCATGCCACGTGTCGCAATTCTATTGGACCAAACTATGTGCGTGCCACGTGTCGCCTCCTCATTGGACCGAATCACCGGCGAACCACATGCTGCCACATGTCTATCTCTCAGTGGACCAATCCTAAGCGCGTGCCACGTGTCAGATTTTCATTGGACCGAAAGCTCAGCTAATCACCATGTGCCACGTGTCATCTTCTCATTGCACCACCTTCACCGCGTGCCACATGTCATCACCAGATTGTGCCGACAGAATCCACATGGTCAACACACGTTGACCGAAGACACGTGTCAGCGTCGCGACGCTGGGACCTTTGGCGTCGCAACGCCGGCTCCAAAAATTGCCTATAAATTGAGCTCTCCACCACTTCATTTGGTGTGCTTTCCTTGGGATTTTTTTCCATGATTTCATAGGAAGCATCTAGTTTTGTAATATTAAAATTATGTATTTTTATTTTTAGATTTTATTACAGCTTCTTTTTATTTACTTTTATGTTTTGTAGTTAAAATTTCCGCTGGGGTAAAAGGTGAAACATTTAATATAATTATCTAGGTAAATCTCACTTAATTATAATTTATAAATTATAATTTAACCGGATTAATTAATGTCAGACTTTATTACCGCCTATATGGTCGGGTTAAATATGAATTATTTTATCGCCTATATGGCTGGTCTTTATGTTACAGATAATTACCGCCTATATGGCTGGTGTAATTGGACTAAATGGATTACCGCCTATATGGCTGGTTTTAAATGTTTAATATTATTAATTCCTGAGAAAGAAGAACAAAAAATAATTTATATATTATAATAAGTGAGATTCTTAGATAAGAAATATTAAATGTGAATCCTCTAACCTGAGCATTTTATTTTATTCTAGAGAAGTGATGAAACACAGTTGTAGGCACTTCATTTTTGCATGTAAGACCCGATGATGAGTCTCATTTGGAGGCACTACCTTTTAAGTCGCGAGAGCCGCGGGAAACAGACGTCGGAATGGAATTTGTATTTTGTTGGATTTTAGTTCGCTTGTTTTGCTTCGAGTTCGCTTGTTGGACCTTTGTTTTAAAACTACACCAAGCCCAATCCAATAAATAATTAAAACATTTAAAATACATGTCAAAAATTAAATTAATTTAAATTAAAGCTAATTGGAATTAATTTAAACCAATTAAATTAAATCCAATTAAAACAAATTAAATTAAAGTTAACTAATTTAAAGTAAATTAAAATACAATTAAAACCAATTAAAATCCAACACAATTTAAATACCAATTAAATTAAATCTAAATTAAATTAAACTAATATTTAATTAAAATCTAATACCAAAATTAAAATAAATCACTTCCTAATTTAATAAATCACTCACCAATTTAAAATATTTACTCACCTAATTAACAAATTAAATGCCTAAATAAAACAAATAAATGCCTAATTAAAGTCAATCAAATATATAACCCTCCTAAACAAACAAATCATGTCCCCAATTGATTGATTTTCTTTCCCTTTTAATCCATGCAAACCCCTAACCCTAATCATGCAACTATATAAACAACAACAAAATGCAACCCTAAAAAAAACTCTCTCACACGGCAACACAATAAAAAATACAAACCTTAATCACACACTCTCTCTCGTCCATCCTCTCCCAACTACAAGACAGACTCACGGCATTACAAAAATAAAAACAAAGCCCTCCTCTCATCAAGAAGCCACATAGCAACTACAACCAGCCCACTTCCCCTCACGCCCTAACCTCTGCGCAACCACTACCCACGCAACACTCACATTGCTGCTTCCCTGCCAAACTTCACGCGTATGCTCCACTCAACCGCTTCACTTGATTGCCCACGATCGCAACAGCCCTTAACTAGCACGACACCTCACTCTTCACAACAGTACACACAAACCAGCCCCATTAACCCCCCTGCAAGCAGCCGCACCATAAGCCATCCACCCATCAACCGATAATAAAAAACCTCTTCACCGATTCCACAAATAACACAGCCCTAAGCCACGTGAAACCAGTCTAAAATCAACCGAAAATAGCACGTATCAGCCCTTAAAACAGCCTTCTAAATTCACGCCACACAGCCCTTCAAACAGTCCAAAAATCTGCCTTAAAATTGCCACACAAACTGACCGAATAAACAGCCCTATAAACCGACCCTTAGCCACCCAAAAATAGTAAGCCAAATAGCCCCAAAACCGCACCAAAACAGTCCCCTAATACAGCAAAACAGTGAGCAGAAAATACAGAGAAAATAGCAGCAAAACGGAGGTCAAACAGCAAAACAGTGAGCTAGGACGCTAAACCAGTGAACCGGAGAAGTTGAGGAGCTTTAACCCTTCCGATCTCCGTGAAACGCAAGTCCGAAATCGGCAAAAAAGGTTATACCTGAGGGTATTTTTCACACTTGTATTCTGTTTTATTTTTATTATTCATTGAGTATTGTTCGCATGATTTTTATGTCAAAATGCATGATGTGGCCCTTGAGTAGATAAATATGCATGTATTGTGAAATATTGTATGTTGTGGACTTGGAATAAAATAAAAGATGTGTCAACTCTCGCATTATATCGGATGGAAACCCGGACATAAATTTCATAGCCGATTCCGAATGGAGGGTAGTAACGGCACCCTCTTTTGTTTTATGTTGTTTTGGTTTATTAATTTTTCGTCATTTGAATTCTGCATGTTACTTGTTTATGCATGATACAATCGAGCGCATGGACTTAGTTAGTGCGATGAAAGGTCCCCTATTTAGAGGGGTTAAAATCCTTTACCACGATACTTTACCGCACCGGTTGATGTGTGTTCGGTTGAATGCATGATATGTTCAATCGGGCATACTAAGTTTGATATTATTATTTTTAATTATTTGTATGCATGATGCAATCGAGCGCATGGGCTTAGTAAGTGCGATGAAAGGTCTCCTATTTAGAGGGGTTAAAATCCTTTACCATGATGCTTTACCGCGCCGGTTGATGTGTGTTCGGTTGAATGCAAGATATGTTCAATCGGGCATACTAAGTTTGATATTATTGTTTTTAATTCTTTGTATGCATGATGCAATCGAGCGCATGGGCTTAGTAAGTGCGATGAAAGGTCCCCTATTTGGAGGGGTTAAAACCCTTTACCACGATGCTTTGCCGCGTCGGTTGATGTGTGTTCGGTTGAATGCAAGATATGTTCAATCGGACATCCTAAGTTTGATATTATTGTTTTTAATTCTTTGTATGCATGATGCAATCGAGTGCATGGGCTTAGTAAGTGCGATGAAAGGTCCCCTATTTGGAGGGGTTAAAATCCTTTACCACGATGCTTTGCCGCGCCGGTTGATGTGTGTTCGGTTGAGTATTATTTCTTGTGGTATATCAGATGGAAACCCAGACATAAATTCCGTAGCCGATTCCGAATGGACGATAATGTGGTCTGTACTTGGGATACAATTCCACGTACCACTTGGAAAAGTTCTCATATGTGTGTTTGTGTGGTTAGTGTGTGCTTGTGTTTTCGTGAATACAATATGCCAATGAAGTTGTATGTTCGTTGCTACTTTGATGTACTTTCAAGCATGCAATCTTAGATGTGAAATATATGTAAATTTAGGTGTAAGTTTTATTTTTGTACATGTGAATTTAGAAGCATGATACTCTTGGAAATAAGTGTTACTTAAGCTTGATTAAATTTTACACAAATCCTTTCATTACAAGTGACATAAGTAAGGGACCATTCCGAACCCAACGGTTTGAGGTCTTCCCTTGCGAGGGGTGAGTGCGGCCTTAAATCTCATTTTCCCGATTCACACCGGGTGGCGACTCCATTATTCTCCGGTTTAGTCCCCCGCGGGCTACTCCGTACTCCCAACTAGGCCGCAAGCCTAGGACAGCATGCGTCGCCCGATTTCCGTGTCCCACAACAGTATCCATACTTAATAATTGATTTTCTTTTTATTGGTAAGTCTTTAGTTTGTTTATTGAGTTTTAAGCTTAATGCTTCTTGTTGTCTGATCACCAATAAGATTGATGGGGTAAACTTAAAATGAACTAGACATAGGGATTTTAGGTTTCAGCCTAAGATTCAATCGCTCACGATCTTCCTTGAGGATAGATAACCCTTTAATAGATTTCCTTACAGGATATGAATATACCTGTCGAGCGTGGGTAGCCATAATTGGAACTTGGTCTTAATGAATCCATGTAATTTGGTTGACATAGAAATATGGTTCAATTGGGTTATACTGGGTATTTGCGTTTGACCATCGGAAGAGGCTTTTGCATATCATCGTGTTTCAGGTTAGCAAATTAATTTATTACACATAAATAAGAGAATCAATTTATCTTTTTAATAATATTGTATGGAGTCACAACCCTAGATCTTTGAGTCTTTTATTTATTTTCCTTAGTATTTCTTTTGAGTATATTTTTATTTTAATTACCAAATCCACATTCAACCAACCAAAAGCAATCAATTCCCTTCTTCCTATAATTAGATACCTGTAAATAAATGGAGTCAATAATTAATAACAACAGTATGAATTAAGTCCTCGTGGGATCGATATTTTTTATACTACTTGAACGATATGTGCGCTTGCGTTATACACGTGTGTTTACGCCGGTCAATTGATATTTATAATAAAAAACTATCAAACCCTCTTCAAACTCCATAAATTCTTCATATTAGAGGCTAGTTTCATTACAACGAAGAACAAACATTATACAAAAACAAATCAACACAACTAAAAAAAGCCTAGCAATGTATAGACAAATCAGCACGACACAATGGACATGACCGACTCTTCATCGCCTAGGAAGCAATGCACTTTTTATGAAAGATATGAGCACAAGGCGTGTAAGAAATCAACTGTCCAACTTCAAATATTTTCAAACAGATTGAACAATCCTCTACACATGAAGCCTCAACTATTCATTCCACCAATCTCACGGAAGATGTCATTATCGTAGACTGCGAAGATTCCAATATAAATGTCTTAATAACAAGATCAAATAACTGAAATTGCTGCTGATCATTACTGATTGTTAAATCAATTACATTTGACACAATGTTAAGGAAACAACTGCAAATATTATTATTATTCTTCATCGACCTGGCATAGTTGAGAACACATTCTGCTAATTATTGGGGCTCATGAATTGTCCGTCGTTACATACTTGGATTCCTTCTCCGGAAAGAAAACTAGACAAGAAATGTAGCATTCATTGGTAGGATAAAAAAAATGATATCTAGCATGTAGAAGAACAAAACCAGTTTACAGATGAGTGGTCGTAACAATGGATTAAAATTTTACTGATGAACACTCGATTGAATTATAAAATCAATGGGTAAATTTGGCAATTCACGGCTGTAGACAACAGGAGTTGGGCGACGCTGTCCTAGGCTCGCGGCCTAGTTGAGAAGTATGAAATAACATGGAGTCGCCACCCGGTGTGAACCGGGACAAAGATTTAAGGCCGCACTCACTCCTCGCAGGAGAAGACCTCAAACCGTTGGGTTCGGAATGGTCTCTTACTTTATGTCACTTGTAATGTTTGTGATTTGTGCAATATTAACCAAGTCTACTCAACATACATGTTGGTAAAAGTAGTCTAAATTCTAGTTTTGCATGCTTCAACAGTAAACTTTTCATAACGGCAAACATCCGACATCACACATCAAACATGTTACATACATAGTAATCTAAACATGCCTTAATTTAAATTCCTAATACAAAAGGTAAATAACTAAAGTCATGCCCAAAATAAAAATAACATTATAATAGCCTAATCATGCTCACATACAAGTTTGAGTGGAATGAAACATATGAATCTTTCAAATGGTACGGGGCATTGTATCCCAAGTGCAAACCATATTACCGTCCATTCGGATTCGGCTACGGAATTTATGTCCGGGTTTCCATCCAATATACCACAAAAGAACACATATTTCATTCACCCGAAATCACATCATACACTAATTCACAATACTCATGCGAAATAAAATAATAAAATAACTAAAAAATAAAGGATAATAAATAAAAGGGTGCCTTCAGGTCTTACCTTTTAAGTCGCTTTCTGGGAGTGCGTTCCACGGTGCCGGAAGGGATGTCGTTTCGACTGTTTTCACTGGTTCGATGTTTCTACTGTTTTCACGGGTCCGCTATTTTCTCTGTTTTGTCCGTTTTCACTCGCGATTTCGGGACTATTTTTGGGATGATTTTCTCATTCGGTTTTCACGTGATGTTCCTCAGGTCTAACCTTTTTATTCACTCCCTCTAACTCTCGGTAAAGACATAAACCCTTCAAACCCACTCAACATTCACGCACTAACCACTCCCTAACTGCCCTCACATCTCTCGGCACTCCCATCTCTCAACAACAACAACAAAAAAAGCCCTAACAGAAGCTAACTTCCATCACTCCTCTCTACAATCGCTTGTTGGAACCAAATAAATAAACCCTAATGGCCTCTCAGTTCCACTCAAACCATTGACATGCACCCTCCACTACCTCACGTAGCAGCCCCACTCAAGCCCTCCTTCATCACCTTCGACGCACACTGCTCACAGATTGCACACACGTAGCCACGCACTGCAACCACACTCAGGCCAAGCACACGCACTTCACGTAAACACACATTGCCACATATATACAACAACTACATATTCATACTATTACCCTCACGTAACAACTCCTTCATGCACACGTAACAAGCACATTCTCACAACAACAAAGACTATCTCACACTGCCCCTCCTTTATCCATCAACCCTTCACGCAAGCTGCCCCTTTTCTGGCTCAACTTCACGCATGCATAATGTAGTATGTTCGTTGTTTAGGGGGGTGCTTGTGTGCAGTGTGTTGAGCTGCAGTTCGTGAGGGTTTCTTGGCTTTATGTTCTGGATTGGCTTGAGGGTTGTTGGTGCGCTGGTGGATGCTATGAACGTGTGTTTGGTCGTGAAGGCAGAGGGCAGTTTGAGGGTCTTATGCATTGAAACAAGGGTTGTTGTGGGTGGCTAATGACGTGAAACAAGGGTTGTTGTGGCGCTGGTGGCTGCTATGGACGTGTGTTTGGTCGTGAAGGAAGAGGGCAGTTTGAGGGTCTTATGCGTTGAAACAAGGGTTGTTGTGGGTGGCTAATGACGTGAAACAAGGGTTGTTGTGGGTGGTGTTTAGGACGTGATTTAAGGGCAGTTTTTTAGTGGCTATTCTCACGTGACAGGGGCTGGTTCTTATGGTGAATGGCGTGATGAAGGAGGGGCTGTATGCAAGGGTGATATGGTTCGTGAAATGAGGGAGTGATGGAGTGAAGGATCTTGCTAAGTTAGGGGGCTTTTACCGTGGCTCCCCCCGAGAGGGGCAGTGGCGTGAGGCTATATCAGTTGTCTTTTTGAGGGCTTCTGTGTTTAGGGTTTTTTTTTTCGTGGGGAAGAAGATGATGGAGAGGGAGCTGTCAACTGCCGTGAAAGTCAGTGGGTTCATGAAGGTGGTTACATGTGTTTTAGTAGCTATGTGAGGGTGCAGGTCTGTTGAACGTGAGGCTTGAAGGGTTGTTGAGCTGTGATGATTTTCTGAAGAATGAAGGGGCTGCGTATGGCGTGAAGGACTGATCCCACGTGAAAGGGGCAGTGAGTTGTGATAAGGTGTAGGGTTTGAGTGTCGTGTATGGGTGGTTGCACGTGGGGTGAAGAAATGATGCTTTGTATGGGTGTTGTATGGGCATCACGTGCTGTGTGAATGTGAAGGAATGGGTTGTTGCAGTGTATGGGGTGTAGGAATGGGTGTTGCATGGAAGGTTATGGGTTTTTGTTTATTTGAAGAGATGTGTGGCAGTGTATGGGTGGTGATGGGGCTTCACATGGGGGCTTTTGTTGGTTAGTGTTTGGAGTTAAAAGGAAGGTGCATGGGTTGGAATGGGTTTGTCTTGATAATGGCACGGGGGGCATTTGTTTTGTGAATTGTTTGGTGGAAGATGGAAAAATGGGTGGCTTTCACGTGGGAGTGTATGGGGAATGGAAAAGGTGGCATTTGTGAACCTGGCCGAGGATAAATTTAAAAAAGAGACCGAACGAGCTAACCCGAAGCTTGAACAAGCGAACCAAATCCAATAAAAATATCAATTCTTGACCCTTCCCTTCCGACGACCGCTTTCCGCAACTTCCGCAACTAAAAAGTAGTGCCTCCATTCGAGGCTCATCATTGGGCTGATATGCAAAAATGCAATGCCTACAGTCGCCCCCACTTTGATGGGATCTGTGCAGTGTGTGACAATGACAGTCTTATCAAAGTTCGTACAATACATTTTTACTTACCTGGCTCGCCAGCTGCCACCTGACTTACCTGCTGCTTCGAACTGAATTGATATGATGGCGAGGTGCCTCGACCCCTGGGCTTTGTTCCCGAACCACCGAATGTGAACTGTGATGATGATGCAGTGGGCCATCGACCCTGGGACGCATCCCGGAACTGCAACAGACAACGGGGGCACCTCGACCCTGGGCACCGCGACCTAACACCGCTGACAATAGGGACCTCACCCTCGAAATGATGATGTAGTGGGCACCTCGACCCTGGGTACTTCGACCCGGAACTACAACCGACAACGGGGGCACCTCGACCCTGGGCACCTCGACCCAACACCGCTGACAATAGGGACCTCGCCCTTGAACTGATGATGTAGTGGGCACCTCGACCCTGGGCACCTCGACCCGGAACTACAACCGACAACGGGGGCACCTCGACCCTGGGCACCTCGACCCAACACCGCTGACAATAGGGACCTCGCCCTCGAAATGATGATGTAGTGGGCACCTCGACCCTGGGCACCTCGACCCGGAACTACAACCGACAACGGGGGCACCTCGACCCTGGGCACCTCGACCAAACACCGCTGACAATAGGGACCTCGCCCTCGAACTGATGATGTAGTGGGCACCTCGACCCTGAGCACCTCGACCCGGAACTACAACCGACAACGGGGGCACCTCGACCCTGGGCACCTCGACCCAACACCGCTGACAATAGGGACCTCGCCCTCGAACTGATGATGTAGTGGGCACCTCGACCCTGGGCACCTCAACCCGGTACTACAACCGATAACGGGGGCACCTCGACCCAAACTGATCTTGATGTGGGCCTCGCCCTCGGATTGACACTGATGTGGGCCTCGCCCCCAAATTGACATTGATATGGGCCTCGCCCAAGCTGATACTGATATGGGCCTCGCCCCCAGACTAAAACTGATGTGGGCCTCGCCCCCAAACTGATATGGGCCTCGCCCCAAACTGAAACTGATGTGGGCCTCGCCCCAAACTGATATGGGCCTCGCCCCAAACTGATATGGGCCTCGCCCCAAACTGATACTGATGTGGGCCTCGCCCCAGAGTGATACTGATGCGGTCCTCGCCCCCAGACTGATACTGATATGGGCCTCGCCCCAACTGATACTAATATGGGCTTCGCCAAAACTGATACTGATGTGGGCCTCGCCCCCAGACTGATACTGATGTGAGCCTCGCCCCCAGACTAATACTGATATGGGCCTCTCCCCAACTGATACTGATATGGGCCTCGCCCCAAACTGATACTGATATGGGCCTCGCCCCAAACTGATACTGATAAAGTGGGTTACAACCCTGGGACGCATCCCCAAAACTACTGATATAATGTGGGCCTCGACCCTGGGACACATCCCCAAAACTGTTACTGATGTAGATGTGGGCCTCGACCGTGGGACTCATCCCCAAACTGCTGATAATGATGTGGGCGTCGCCCCTAGGACGCATCCTCAAATCTGAAAATGATGTGGGCCTCAACCCTGAAACTCATCCCTAAAACTGATTCTGATGCTGATGTAGGCCTCAACCCTAGGACTCATCCCTGAAACTGATACTGATATTGATGTTGGCCTCGGCCCTGGGACGCATCCCCAAACTGCTGAAGATGATGATATGGGTCTCAACCATGAGACGCATCCCCAAAAACTGATACTGATATTGATGTGGGCCACGACCCTGGGACTCATCCCCGAAACTGATACTGATGTAATGGTTCATTCCTGAACTGTACTGTATGGGATGGTCCATTCCCGAACCGCATTCGATTCTCAGTTTGTTCATTCTCGGACTCTGCTCCATTCTCGGATTACCATACCCGTCAAAATTGATACTGTATACTTGGAGTGTCGTACCTGGTAAAACTGATATTGTGTCTCCGTACTCGAAATATCGCACTCGGAAAAACTGATAATGATGTCGGCCTCGCCCCCAGAGTGCCATACCCGGCAAAGATTGATAGTGATGTAGGCCTTAACCCACAGAGTACCATACTCGGTAAAGACTGATAGAGATGTGGGCCTCAACCCGCAGAGTGCCATACCCGGCAAAGTCTGATAATGATGTGGGGCCTCACCCAAAAGCTGATATGGGCCTTGTTCCCAAGCTGACATGATATTCTATTTCACACATTGTATTACCTCTCACGAGATAATCTTGATAGCTAGACATATTTTCGTCATCAACGAATGCTTCGTGTCAAAACCGATGAATCTTCAAAGTACTCAATATACTCAAATCCAATCATCTGAATGGGTGATCTGAGTTAGACTCCTCGTGTGTGTGTGCCAGGGCTCTTTCGCAGCTTAGTCCTTAAGTAAGCCAACTTGGTGATTTCGTTTCAGAGAATCGAACCAGTGGGTCTAACCAACCTGGATGTCTTAATCACATTCTGTGATTACTTCAGCATACTCAACATGATATGGTTTTCATTTTTTTTTCTTTTGTCCCTTTCTTTTCATTTTTCTTTTTTTCTTTTCTTTTTTTCTTTCTCTTTTTTCTTTTCTCTTCTCTTTTTCTGACACACCTACCCTTTAAGGTAGCATTTCTCCTCATGGTGGTCCTAATACTCGCCCATGGGTAGCTTCACGCTTATCGGTTATAGGTGGTCTATTTTTTTTTTTCAGAGACTTGTTTTTTATTTCAACCATATCATATATCATAGCATCAGCAAACAAGTGTGGACATTCTGGCAAACGGTCATTCACCAATACATCATCTCTTCAACTAGTCACCTAGCTAACCACTCAGGCTTCTACTGCTAGGATCCCATAATCAAGTGCTCGTGAGTCTAACTGAGATCAATCCATTCAAAATACTGGATGAAAGCGCGTCTCGCACTTTTTGTTTCTAGGGTTTCTCCCTACAGCATGCAATGTCATCACAGGACATATGTCTAATTATCAAAGACTTCTCTCACTCATTTTTTTTTCTTCTTCTTTTTTTTCAATTTTTTTTTTCACTCTCTTTTTTTCACTCTTTTTTTTTTTACTTTTTTCATTCATTTTTTTTTCATAATTAAAATGAAATACAAACTTTTCAAATAAAACACAAACTTTCAAATAGGCCTTGGGATACCTAGTCAGCAGGGCACATTATCGATTCAGATCAATGTCCAATTTGCGCTTCTTGCCACGATCACTATCAGTCCAGTCCAATTTGGAGATGATAGGGTCAAGCTTCGGCTCAAAAGCCAGGATCTGGTCAATCAACTCTTCGGCCTTTATTGCCGTCAGGAAAATGTCTTCCACAGATTTGGTGACAAATTCATGTCTCTTGGCTTCCGCAAGAAACACAAACGGGAAATCGAAGAAGTGCTCAATATTAAGCAACCCGATGGGTTTCCGGTGAACGTTTAGGTGTGCCCATGACGCCACTGTAAATATTTCTTTGAACGTGCCAAGTCCATCTGGTAATGCAATGAACGCATCTGCAGTATTAATCATTTCATGGAGTCGTTCAGACATACATGATACAATGCGCTCGTCTCCATTTGTTGGCCCGATTAACTGTTTATCTGCCAAAGGTCTCGGGATGATTCCCAAAACATTACCGCCACCATCTTGAACGGCTTTTGAAACAGCTCCCATCATTCCCAGATTGCCATCGCCATGTACCAAGTGCATGTTTTTCGCAGCCATGACTCGCCCCAATTCCTTAGCAGCTTCCAAGAATTTAGGTATGTTACCAGGGTTAGATCCACAGAAGACACAAATTTTCTTGAATCGTTGCTGTGAGGTAGCTTCCATCTTTTTTTTTTCTTACTTGGATGTATATTTGAATATGTTGAGGAGAGCAATGCCGCTGAATTTATAGGACCTGCAAAAGAGGTGAATAATAATTGCAATAACATATTCCACTGAATGACGGTTAGCTAGATCACAAAAGAAGTCATCAGAAGTCAAGAAAGGCCATTGGATCATGTCTGCAAAAACAACGAGAGAAATCGTGAGATGTCAAAAAGTTGTGGATTCGTTCCAGGAAAATAACAGAAAATAACAAAGGAGATCGTGATACGTCAAAAAGCTGTGGATTCTTTCAACGAAAATAACAGAAAATACCAAAGGAAGCTCTAAAATGTCAAAAAGTTGTGGATCTCTTCCACTTCAACATGTCGTGAATGGTCCAAATAGTTATAGATTTCTGCCACCATTAATGAATTATCTCCCATTCTTGTGATTGCCAAGCACCAATCCCTATGTCCTAACTTGCTCCGCCTTTGCTTTCACCTGCAAAAATAACACAAAATTAGAGATTTTACAAGAACATGAAACAGGAATCACAGCAACTTGCATAGGTTGCCTCCCTTTCAGCATTAACTTCATTGTCTTCAGCCAGACATGATCGAAGTTCTTCTGTCAGTGTGGCATCACCGTCGTCTTTAGTGCTTGCCGCTTTTGATCTTCGCTGTTTTCCTTGCTCCGCCTTTGTTCATCGTCTTCAGCCAGACATGACCGAAATTCTTCTGTCATCGTGGCTTCACCGTCGTATTTTTGTGCTCGCCGTTTTTTTTATTTTTGCTGCTTTCTCTTCTTTCTCTCTTTCTTTTTTTCTTTAAACCTGCAAATACAAAACAACAGAATAAATACGTGTGCATGTAAGTATGCAAGTGTAGAGATACTCTCTTTTCGTGATGGGTTGGATCCTCATTGTGCTCCTCGACGCCATATGTCCCCGGCCGCCCCTTGATGGTTCCCATCTGTTTGAAATCTGTAAAAACAAAACACAAAACAAGAATGCAAGTTACGTGTATATATGTATGTATTTCCTATCCCGTTGGGTTAGGTCTTCCGCCTGTTCCCTCGGTGACCGCTCAATTCTTTTTTTTTCCAGCAAAGTGCATCTTCAATCTGCTTACGTCGACCGACTTGGTGAATTCCTCATTTCCCAAATCTGGTAGTCTCATTGCTTTGTTTCCCAATCTTCTGTCTTTTCTGCTTATTTCTTCTGAGAATTCTCCATGTTTTAGATACCTCTGAACATCATAATACCAAGGCCTTCTGTCATCGGCTTCCACATCCGATATCTCTCATGTCTCATACATCGGCTTGCTTGCAGTTGTCAGCACAAGTGGTCCCGTCACCAATTTCTCTGGATTTTCTCAAGCCGCAGCTAGTGTCACCAATGTGTCAGTCATCTGATTTTTTTTCGACAAGTGCTGAAATCTAAAGTCAGAGATTGTCTGTGCCAGACTTCTGAGGTAGAACAACAATTATCCCTTTAACTCTTATTCTCATTACATCTTCAGTTTTTCAAACATCTTTTGACAATGGTTTACTCAAACTGGAGAGTTGTCTGTTTCTGATAGGAGCAGTCTCTGAGGAAGTAGACTCGGTCTTTGAAGGTTTCCCAATGATCTTTTCATTCTGGTTGCACAAGTCTCTGTTCCTAGCTGTATAGGGCACGGTCAAACTGGTCACATCATTGTTCAGGACTTGCAACTGCTCAAAAATCTCGGCTACCTTGGCTTCCAATTGATCCAGGCGGGATTCTTCGTTGATTGCCTAACTTATTCTGGTTGATGATCCCTTGACAAATCTTTCTTCCTTACCAACCCAACGGGAGTCTATGATGGCTTTTAAGATACAAAGGGTTAACATGATGCATGTATGTACGACATGTGTGCAATGCAAATAAACAAGCTCATAAAATAATTTAGACTAATTGGCCCGTTATCATTTTAAAGTATTCAATCACACTATTGCGCAGTGCAAACTTGCCCCAGTTGAAAAGGCCCAACAGGTTTACACTTCGCGATAATATAACTAAATACCTTCAAATGATAAAAGGCACAAACACAAACTGGCCCAATGGCATTTTAGAAATTTTGGCATACTTGTCAAAAGGACATGAACTTGTCCCGGTTTAAATGGCCCAATGAGTTCACATCTTTTGACAAAGAGTCCAACTAAATCCAAATGACAATGGTCCGAAACACAAGCATAAACACAGTAGTCATGATTAATTAAAACACAAATCCAAACATTACAAGACATTATTTCAGAGCCGATTCTCTATATCCCCAGTGGAGTCGCCAGACTGTAGACAACAGGAGCTGGGCGACGCTGTCCTAGGCTTGCGGCCTAGTTGAGAAGTATGAAATAACATGGAGTCGCCACCCGGTGTGAACCGGGACAAAGATTTAAGGCCGCACTCACTCCTCGCAGGAGAAGACCTCAAACCGTTGGGTTCGGAATGGTCTCTTACTTTATGTCACTTGTAATGTTTGTGATTTGTGCAATATTAACCAAGTCTACTCAACATACATGTTGGTAAAAGTAGTCTAAATTCTAGTTTTGCATGCTTCAACAGTAAACTTTTCATAACGGCAAACATCCGACATCACACATCAAACATGTTACATACATAGTAATCTAAACATGCCTTAATTTAAATTCCTAATACAAAAGGTAAATAACTAAAGTCATGCCCAAAATAAAAATAACATTATAATAGCCT
>SKCR01031236.1:0-16653 GCA_019454045.1 Zanthoxylum bungeanum | reverse complement strand
ACTTGGATTCGTTTTCACATTTTCCAGGTTTTATGTATTTTCAAGTTTAAAGACTTTGTAGCGTTTTGCATGTTTTGTAGATCTATATTTCTGGTTCTGGTTTGAATGTTGTGTAGCATGTTATTTGATGTTTAATGACACTTATAGGACAACAATCTTAAGAACTTATCGCATTCTAGTGTTGTTAGACTGTAAATTCGCATGCTAGGGTAGAATATTTTCAGGAAAAAATACGAACGCGTTATCAAACGCTACTCGAACGTGAACTCTCTGGAAACACTTCGTTCGAACGCGTTATCAAATGCAACACGAACGCACAACACACTGGACAGTCTCATTCGAACGTAGATACGAACGTGACACTAACGATTTTGTCTTGGAAGTATCATAAATTGCAAACTTTAATTAATATTAACTTGGTTAGTCATATACTGTAAACACATTAATCTTGGTAGTATAGATTTAAGTTATTATTAAGTTGTTCAATTATCACAAGCATACACATAGTGATAAAGTTGAAATTGATTGGTTGTTGCATAATTGGTTGAGAATTTAAAGTGTAATTTTACACAAGTAATTTCATCCAAACTTGATTGACATATATATCTACACTTATCGTATTAAACTATTAATTGTACTATTGGAAAAGTGCAAATCTGGGTTGTGAATTGCTAAAAGATCCTATTGGAAAAAGTGTTCGAAGAATATTCGTTCATTCAATTTTCCTTAAGTATCTTTAGTTGAAATTCAAGGACTTGTGTTTATTGGAACTTTCATCCATTAAAACAACAAGTGACTACCTAGTACATCACTTTGAATAAGATCATTCGTTGATCATTGTGCAATTTGTCTTTCGTAGACTGATTGAACCCTGTTGATTTCCAGTTACAAATGGCTAGCGGAAATATCACGGTACCGGTCTCTCGGAGAAAAAAGCCGGAGAAATTTGGTGGGGCAAATTTCAAACAGTGGCAGAGCAAAATGCTGTTCTACCTGACAACTCTCCAGTTGGCTAAATTCCTCAAAGATCCTCCGGGTCCTGTGGAGGGTGAATCTGAATTGGCCAAGGAAGAGCGAGAACAGACTTGGATGTCTGGAGACTTCTTATGCAAGAACTACATTTTGGGTGGTCTTGACAATACCCTGTACAATGTGTACCAAGGCATGACTTATGCGAAGGTTCTCTAGGAATCTCTCGAGAAAAAGTACAAAACCGAAGATGCCGGACAAAAGAAATTTGTCGTGGGTAGGTTCCTGGACTACAAGATGGTAGATTCAAGGACGGTGATGTCTCAGTTGGGTGAACTGCAATTGATCATTCATGAAATAATGGATGAATGAATGAAACTCTGTGAGATGTTTCAAGTTTCCGCCATAATTGAAAAGTTACCTCCATCATGGAAGGACTTCAGGAGCTATCTGAAACACAAAAAGAAGCAGATGAGCCTTGAAGACCTTAGTGTTCGATTGAGAATCGAGGAGGACAACAGGATGTCCGAGAAGGCCAGCTACAAGACTCTGGAGTCTAAGGCCAACATCATTGAAGATGTTAAGGGTAGCAAAAAGAGAAAGAACAGTGGAGCTGACTCTGGGAACAAGAAGTTCAAGGGAAAATGCTACAACTGTGGAAAGAGCAGGTCATATGTCAAAGGACTGCAGGAACAAGAAGTCTCAGGACAAGGGCAAGAAAAAGAAAAATGAAGCCCATGTCACTGAAGGTGAGCAGCTGACTGATGATATCTCAGAGATGGAACTACCAGCAGTGGTAACCGAAGCCAACATAGTTGGGAATTCGAGAGAATGGTGGGTAGACACTGGGGCTACTTGTCATATCTGTGCAGACAGTAAGATGTTTTCCATCTACCAGAAGGTCGATGGCGGCGATCATCTGACAATGAGAAACTCGTCTACCTCTCAGGTGGTTGGACAAGGCACAGTGGTTCTGAAGATGACATCCGGAAAGGAGCTAACATTGAAGAATGTACTGCACGTTCCAGATATTCGGAAGAACTTGGTCTCGGGCTCTCTTCTTAGTAAGGTTGGTTTTAAGCTTGTATTTGTTTCTGACAAGTTTGTAATGACTAAGAATGATATGTATGTAGGAAAAGGATATCTAACTGAGGGTCTTTTCAAGTTAAATGTGATGATTGTTAATCGTGCTATTGATAAAGCTAGTTCGTCTGCTTATATTATTGTGTCACAAAATGTATGGCATGTGAGGTTAGGACATGTTAATTATGATACCATGCGTAAATTAATTAACATGGACCTTATACCTAAATTTGCAATTGATAGCCAACATAAGTGTGAAGCATTGTTGAAGCAAAAATGCATAGAACATCATTTCATTCAATAGAACGAAGTTCTGAACTGCTAGAACTTGCACATACTGATGTATGTGACATGAATATTGTGCAAACAAGAGGCGGTAAAAAGTACTTTGTCACTTTCATCGATGACAGCACAAGATTCTGCTATGTGTACTTGCTGAGAAGCAAAGCAGATGCTATTGAGAGCTTTGTACACTATAAGAGCGAAGTTGAAAATCAACTTGGCAAGAAAATCAAAAGAATCAGGAGTGATAGAGGTGGTGAATACGTTTCACCATTCGGTGAATATTGTTCTGTGCACGGAATTATTCACGAAACCACTGCTCCTTATTCTCCTCAACAGAACGGAATTGCGGAGCGCAAAAACCGAACGTTGAAGGAAATGATGAACGCCATGTTGACAAGTTCGGGTCTACCCCAGAACTTGTGGGGGGAAGCCTTGCTTTCCGCGAACTACGTTCTGAACAAGCTTCCTCACAGAAGACTAGACAAGACACCATATGAATTGTGGAAATGTTTCGTACCTTCCTACAAATACCTCAAAGTATGGGGGTGTCTTGCCAAAGTAATGGTTCCTAAACCTAAGAAGGTTAGAATGGGACCAAAAACTGTTGACTGTATATTCATTGGATATGTTCACAACAGTAGTGCGTATCGATTCTTGGTACACAAGTCGGAGATTCCTGACATCAATCCAAATATGATAATTGAGTCAAGGAATGCGATATTTTTGAAGAGACGTTTCCTTGTAAGGAAAGAAATAACTGGGTCTCTCAAAAGGACAATTGACACTGTCAAGGATAGTGATTAGGTTGACCTAGAATTAGATAAACGTGTTAATACTGAGACAATCGAGCCTAGACGTAGCAAAAGAGCTAGAACGTCTAAGTCGTTTGGTCCCGATTTTCTGACATACCTGTTAGAAAATGAGCCTCAAAGCTATAAAGAAGCAATGTCTTCTCATGAGGCACATCTTTGGAAAGAGGCGATAAACAGTGAGATTGATTCAATCCTACAGAACCATACTTGGGAGTTGGTTGATCTTCCACCAGGTTGTAAGCCGCTGGGCTACAAATGGATATTCAAAAGGAAGATGAAAACAGATGGATCAATAGATAAGTATAAGGCTAGACTTGTCATAAAAGGTTATAGACAAGAGAAAGGCATTGATTACTTTGACACCTATTCACCAGTGACTCGTATCACATCGATAAGAATGCTCATAGCCATAGCAGCTATATTTGGTCTTGAAATACATCAAATGGATGTAAAGACGACATTCTTGAATGGTGAATTGGATGAAGAGATTTACATGAAACAACCAGAAGGGTTTAGTGTTCCTGGACAAGAACGGAAGGTGTGCAAACTTGTAAAATCCTTGTACGGATTAAAACAAGCACTGAAACAATGACATGAGAAATTTGACAAAACAATGTTGTCAAATGGGTTCAAAACCAATGAGTGTGATAAGTGTGTGTACACTAAATCAACTCAAAAAGTATATGTCATTGTGTGTCTCTATGTAGACGATATGCTGATAATTGGTAGTAATCATGAAATGATTCAGTCTACCAAAAACGTGTTATCCAACAGATTTGATATGAAAGATATGGGGATGGCTGATGTGATCCTAGGAATAAAGATTTCTAGGACATCAGACGGATATATATTATCACAGACTCATTATATTGAAAAGATACTCGATAAATATATCAAGGGGATCTAAATGTGGCTAGAACCCCTGTAGACCTAACTCTTCATTTATCAAAGAATACTGGTTCAAGCATATCGCAATTAGAGTATTCGAGGATCATCGGAAGTCTGATGTATCTCACAATTGCACACGCCCTGATATTGCTCAAGCTGTGAATCGACTTAGCAGATATACGAGCAATCCAGGACACAACCACTGGAAAGCCATAGTAAGAGTTTTGAGGTATCTGAGAGAAACTTCAAAATATGGGCTACATTACGAGAGATATCCTGCTGTACTGAAGGGATACAGCGATGCTAACTGGATATCTGATACGGTGGATTCCAAATCTACGAGTGGATTTGTTTTCACACTTGGTAATGCAGCCGTGTCATGGAAATCCTCGAGGCAAACATGTATTGCCCGGTCTACTATGGAATCAGAGTTCATAGCGTTAGATAAAACAGCGGAAGAAGCAGAATGGCTTAGAAACTTCCTGGAGGATATTCCTAGTTGGCCCAAACCGGTGCCAGCGATTAGCATACATTGTGATAGCCAATCGGCAATTGGGAGAGCCCAAAATACAATGTATAATGGTAAGTCTCGACACATACGTCGGAGACATAATACCATACGTCAACTGCTCTCAAGTGGCATAATAACGATCGATTATGTCAGGTCGAAGGAAAACCTAGCGGATCCACTAACTAAAGGTTTACCTCGAGAGCAAGTTGAGAAGTCATCGAGGGGAATGGGCTTGAAACCTATAATCTAAGAATTGTCACTGTGGAAACCCAACCTAGCTGACTGGAGATCCCAAGATCTAGGTTCGAAAGGGACAACAGAAACTTTGTGCAATTCAAAACAAGCACTGAAGAGTTTTGTACTCTTTCCCATTCCGATAATGACGCTGAGTGCTATCTGTCATTGGTTAGGATAAACTAAGGCTTTTAATGATCACTATATTAGGAGATGAGTCCTAATGGGGGTAAAGACATATTACCTTTTCATAGTAGATCACCTATTTCAAGTAAGAAGTGAGGTCGCTTCCATGGGAACCTTTAAAGGCGGGTTACCCTAAAGTGCTTGATGAATCCAGGACCGTTGTTCAGGGCCAAAATGAACACAACCGTAGAACGGGAAAATGTCGAATTAAAGCTGTGTGTTGGTAATTGTCTTGGTTTAACCAACGACAGAACAGTTCAAGACTATGGGTCACTGGTTTGCCAAGTAAATCCGATTGTCACTCACTAGGAAAGGTTTAAAGCGAAAGCTACCTATTCGATGCAGCTTTAGTTCATGGTAACTCTCTCAAGTGTCGTCTAGAATATTATAAGAATTGTGGGGGATTGTTGAAAATTCTTATAATATTCAGGGGTGGTTTTGTCTTTTTGGCATAAGGGTGCAAGGGAATGACACAATTCTTAGGAGGGTTGTATCCCACCCCAAGGGTGCCCTATTGGCACCCCTCCATGCCTTATAAAAGAGGCATTATATCCCATACAAAACAGAGGAAAAAAAGGAAATTCTGTTTTCTGTGAGTCATATTGTTGTTTTGATTTTGAGAGAGTTCAACCATTTTCCTAGTTTGTATACTTGTCAAGGTGTGCTCATTGGACAAGAAGGAACCAAGATCCTGGGAGAACATTGGCTAATTGCGAATCCGTAAAGCACCAGTGACGGGGCCAATAAGTTCTTAAGGACAGAAGATTATCTCGACTTGAATTCGTTTTCACATTTTCCAGGTTTTCTGTATTTTCAAGTTTAAAGACTTTGTAGGGTTTTGCATGTTTTGTAGATCTAGATTTCTGTTTCTGGTTTGAATTGTTGTGTAGCATGTTATTTGATGTTTAATGACACTTATAGGACAACAATAAATACGTGTCTAAGTATCATTGGTAGAATCATAATTGTCTGATTGTGTTCGTAGAATGCACATATCCATTACGACTCTTACCATAAAAAGATGCTTTAAAAAAGACTATGCATGTTTTTTAGGGCATAGTGATAATTATAACACTTAAAATATTGATTAAATTTGATTAAGCATATAAAACAATATATTACACCAACCTTGAATTGAAGTTATTTAGTTTGTATTTGTACAAGGGGTGGGAAAAAGGTTAAAAGGTGTGTGAAATGAAAATAATATATATTCATTCTCTTATGTCTTTGAAGCCTAGAGAACCATCCTTTCAATTTAGAGGACATGTCCCTATAAATTTATGTTTTTCTCATAAGACACTACTTAAAGGACAAAACCCTCCTACACTCATCTATATATTTAGAGAATTTACAACATGAACCTCACCACAAAAACCTTTCAATTCAAACATTTAGTCCCCGAGGTTATTCAAACTAGCTGTCTCTACATGACTTGTTTAATTGCGCGACATCATTACAAAAATATGTTTGGAAATATGTCATATATATATTAGTGGTTAAGTCAAAGTAAATTAAAACTAAACATCAAATTCATGTATATATTAGAATGTAAGTTTTGATATTTAAAATGAGAATTGTATTCTTTGACTTTAAGATGATTATGATCTCATACTGATACTGATTTTTGTATAATTATTACTTTTTTATAATATAACGACTTGTAACACTCCAAATCAAGGGAACAATGAATTAAATTTTGTGTGAAACCCCTCATGAATTCATGAAAAAAGCAAAGTCATTTTGTTCTGTTTTCAATCTCTAATTATAAATTTGAATTTGTAATATTTAAATAAAGGGTTATGTCATTGAGTGAAAATAGGCATTCAAAGACAACAAGCAGATACAAGTCAGTTGCAGAGCAGTCGCATACTTTGAAATTATTATAACAAAATCCAATTCAAAAGTTAGGAATTATGGAAATATATTAGGTGGATAATTGTGATTGTTTTCAAGAGAGAGTGTGTGTTACCCTTAAATTTTTAATGTTTGTTTGTTCGTTTTTTTCCCTTTTTTATTAATCTGAATATAAATGTAAGTTGTTTGTTTTTTAAATAAAAAACACATGAAATAGTTTTTTTTTTTTTAACATTTATATTCTTTTAAATAAGATACATAATTGTTATAATTTTATAAATTAAATAATTTGAAAGTAAAATGAAAATATTATTATAAATAAATATAGACACACATTAATTGATAATAACACCTTAGAATTTCAATAGCAATATAACATATTTATTTTATTTGACATAAATAATATTATTTGTCTATACATGTGATTTTTCTTCTTTTCTCTTTATGTTTATGTTATATTTTTTTTTTCTTTTTCCCTTTTTTTCTTAATATTATTTGTCTATACATGTGATTTTCTTTTCTTTTCTTTTTCCCTCTTAATTATCATACAAACTAATATAAAAGCTTAATTTACATATAAAATATGATATCAAATTCTTTTTAAGTTATTATAGAACAAAATTATATTTAATAATAATTAAGAAATAAATTATAAATGGGTACATTTGAAATTTCAAAATTAAATGGCCTAATTTTTTTTTTCTAATAAGATAAAATATCAGTGAAGGAGTTTGAAAGGGGATAGGTCATACTCATACCTAGACCCGGCCACGGTTCCGGTTCGGAACCAGAACCGAACCGGAATTGGACCGGTTCGGTTGGGGTTCCACCCCAACTCGAACCGGTGGAACCGTACGGTTCCACCGGTTCGGACGGTTCCGGTTGGAACCGTCGGGTTCCTGTTGGAACCGTAGGGTTCCAACAGGAACCCTACGGCCCCCAACGGCTAGTAGCCGTTGGGGGATGCAGGGAGCCGTTTGGCTCCCTGCCAAAAAAAAAATTTATTATTAAAAAAATATATTTTTATTATATAAAATAAAAATTACTAATGTACCCCTAATAACGGTAATAAAACGGTTATATTTAGAGGCATTTTTGGTATCAAAAAAATTCTAAAATTCTATAAATAGGATTCATTTTTCATAATTTCATCACACCAAATTCTCAACTCTCTCATTTTCTATAATTCTCTTATTCTCAATCTTACTTCAATACAATTTTCATAATGTCAAATATGCCAACCCAAGAGAGCGGCCCTAGTGTCAGTGCACAATCACGGAGAAGAGAAGTTAAGGCTCGGTCCTCCGATATTTTCAAAATTCATTTTACTTTGGAACGCCTAGAAGATGGTTCACAACGAGCAATTTGCAACTATTGTGGGGTTATCTATAAATTTTCTGGTGGATATGGCAATATGATCAAGCACATGGAGAAACATCATCCGGTTGAATTTGGCATTGATACGACGCAGACTCAAATGGCCAGTACGCATCATCTAGTAGAGGTACGAGTAGTGTAGATTTATTTAAATATTCTGATGCAAAAAATAGAGAAGAATTTGCGAAATTAACTTGTATCGCACATCTTTCTTTAAGCTTTGGTGAAAAACTTCATTTTACAAATTACGTGCATAATGCTTTAAACCCTGCTGCATGTAGAATGACTTGAAACACAACAAAACGTCATATTTTCAAATTATATAAAAATGGTAAAATTATTTTAAATGAAATATTTAAATAGATGAAAAGTCGTATTTCTATATGTTCTGATATTTGGAGTGACCATTGGCAAACACACTCATACATGGGTGTGACTTGTCATTGGATTGATGCATCATTTACCATGCAAAAACGACTTATTGCATTTAGAGGTTTTGATGACCAACATATACTGCACATAATATTTATAGAATGATGAAGGTAATTTTTGATGAATATGGTTTAGGAGAAAAAATTTTAACAATTGGATTTGATAATGCATATGCAAATACTGCATCCATCAATGATTTAAAAGAAATATGTCAACCAAATTTAGGGGGTCGATTTTTTCATATTCGTTGTACATGTCATGTCCTAAACTTATGTGTGCAAGACGGTCTAAAATTATTATCTCCTTTCCTTGATCCAATTAAAATGGCACTTAACTGTATTTGGTCATATTCTCAAGTTAGGAGAGAATGGACAAAGTTTTGTAAAATAAATGGTATTAAACCGATTAAATTTTCTAGAGATGTTCCAACACGTTGGAATTCTACTTATTTTCTTTTATGTCAAGCATTTCAATACAAGAGCATTTATTATGTAGTTTTTTTTTCTCAACATGTTCAAAATATCACACTATATCCTAGTCAATGGGATATTTGTGAAATTTTTTTAGATATTTTAAGAGTATTTAATGATGCTACTTTAGTTTTTAGCGGTGTTTATTATCCTACAACACATTTATTTCTTCTTGAGAGTTTGAATATTGTTGGCACTCTCGATGAGCATGTTGACAGTGACGACCCTAATGATCTTGTTTTGCTCGAATCCATTACTGTTATGAAGGTAAAATGGTTGCATTATTTTAGAGAAATTCTTTTACTTTATCTTATTGCTTGCTGTTTTTATCCTAGATTTAAATTAGAAGGTTTGAATGGTGGTTTACAAGCTTACTATGGTTATTTAGGAATATTAGATGACATTGATATTACGAGCATAATGACGAAATTAAGAAGTGATTTAATTATTTTATTTAATGATTATATTGTAAGATATAACTTAGGAACATTAGGTCAATCGAGTAGTAGCGAACCGGTAATTCAAACAAGACTTAGCGCAGGGGATCGTTGGTTATTGCAACGAAATAAAAAATCTAGGGATACGACAACTAATAATCCTGAATTAGATAATTATTTATCTACAATTTTGAGTTTTCTAATGAAAGTTTATGCAGTAAAAATTTTAAAATCCTTGAATGGTGGAACCGTCATCAAAATATATATCTTGTTTTATCTATTATTGCTAAAAAGATCTTGGCAGCACCTATTTCCACCGTTGCGGTTGAGCAAGCCTTCAGCTTGGGATGTAATATATTGGAAGATAGGCGATCTTCATTACATCCAAGCACTCTAGAAGCAACAGCTTGTGTGGATGATTGGACTCGAGCTGATCTGAGACAACAAGAAGATGCCCCCGATGATTTTGAAGATTTGTTCGATAATGCTTCTGCAACAAGTGCAAGCGGAACCGGAGCCGAAGGATCAACTGATAATGATGATTGATAATTGTAAAATTATAATTTACAAAAGGGATATGTCTTAAACTTGTAATGGAACTACGTAAGCTTTGATTCCTCTCACCCTTGGAGGATACATAGGCAACTTAAATTTTTAAAAATTTAAGCTCAAGCTCTTCAATGTAATAAATTTTTTTTATTTATAAATTTAATCTCATTTTTTTAATTAATAATTTTTTTTTATTTAAGCTTTGATTCCTCTCATTTTTTTATTTTAATTAATTAAAAAAAAACAGAACCGAACCGAACCGGAACCGAATAGGTTCCGGTTCCACTTAAGTGTGGAACCGGAAACCGGCCGGTTCGGTTCGGTTCCGAACCGGAACCGAACCGCCGACCGGGTCTACTCATACCTTCAAGAATACATGAAGATGACATATTAAGCACTATTGATTATTGATGATGTGGACTAAATCTGATTGGTTCCGCAATTACCGTGAGTGAAAAAGATCCTTTGATGCCAAAGACAGTGAATGTGTTTACCAGTTAATTTTTTTTTATAGTAAATGTTGTTAAAGTGTTTGTAGACAAAAAAAGATCTATCGTTTTAACTTTAGTGTTTCACTTGATAATGATGAGTCTCGTTCTTACTTATACCTCGAGTTTGATCTTTTAACTCCGTTCAATGTATCATAATTATTTGGCTGCGAATTTATTTGTGACATATATATTTTTATGAATTTGTTCTCAACACCTAAGTGGCATGTGAAAATAGGTGTTGTGCCAATTAATTTCATGCTCATATAAATGGAATATTAGTGTTAGATTATATTTGATGAGTGATTAATGAGCTTCAGAGTATTAGTTCCGGACCTATTAATCATCTCCAGATCTCCTTGTGGTTTCTTCATAAAGGAAATAATCTGGAGGTAAAGTAACTAACATCCTGTATGTACGAGACACGTGTCGAAATATTATTAGTGAAATTACGATTGCATATTGTATTTGTAGGAAGCATAGTTTCACTACAAAATTTCCCCTAGAATGATACGTTTTGGTGATGACACGTAATATTATAGGCGTATGCATAATTATGAATACTTACAAAATATCTTAAAAGAAGTGGTGTTTTATAAATATCATAATACACGTCATATTCAGACTTGCATAAAAATAAATATCAACTTAGTTAGTTATTTATTAGGTAGGATTATAGTGAGACCAAGAAGTCACGGGTTAAATCCAAAGAAATTAAAGATTTGGTGGGTGCCACCTAGTTGAGTTGGTAAAAAATTTTGAGTTGAAAATAAAAAATCTAGAATTCGAACCTTACTCACAAGAGTGGGAAGAGAATTGAATTGCCATTAGATTAAACTATTAAAAAAAGGCCAAAGAAATTAGAGGGGAAAGATAAGTAGAGCTAGATTGGGCTGTAGCGCGGGGCTAGCCCTTGAGAAATAACTTTTAAGGCAAAATTTTAAAATGTTAATATCTTAAGTGGAAAAAAAAACAATGATCATATTGGTCCCAAAACAAAGTTGTTATTTATACATATGTAGTCATTCACTCATGCGGACTTACAAAAATATTTGTACTTTTTTGTTGAAAAAAATCAAAAGTACGGATAATTTATGGTACATCTCACAGAATTTCTGTAACATCAGGTAATCTCGACGCTTGTACGTTGTCAGAGGCCGATGACTATTATATTATCGGAGCCATGATATATTATGAAATTCACGTTCAAACATGTATGTGCTCATGGATTGACTTTTTGGACATTCGGTAAATTCCTCGCGGTTGAGATACAGAATTCATTCCAAGATTAAATCCGGACAGCCCGTGGTATTTCAGCCATAACCTTTTCATACGATATCTGATTTTTATGAACTTTATATCGTCGAAATCTAAGACCAAGACCTACAACTTATGCGTTAGATATTTTTCCAAATTAGAATCATAAGAAGGTAAAAAATCGAGATTTTCATGACTGCTATAGTAAAATTCGGGAATGACCTAGATTTGGGGTGATGTGGCTCATTCTAGCCACCCATTTCAAAATAAAAATCAGCCTCTTTGACTATAAAAAGGGAACTATTCACCATCTTCAAAAGCCAAAAACTTGAAGGGCTTATGAAAGCCTTCTCATGCCAACTTTTCTTCTCATCTTCATTTCTTCAGGTCATTTTGATCTATTCAAGCTTCATTTCAAGCTTGGTAGGTTTCATTTCTCTTTCTATCTTCTCAATTTAAGTTTTGGGCAAAGAAATCAAAGCCCCAAGTTCTGAATATAATGTTTGTTTGTTCGTTTTTTTCCCTTTTTTTATTAGTCTGAATATAAATGTAAGTTGTTTGTTTTTTAAATAAAAAACACATGAAATAATTTTTTTTCTTAATATTTATATTCTTTTAAATAAGATACATAATTGTTATAAATTTTATAAATTAAATGTTAAGTTTTTCGCAGATTCGTTCGTCACACAAAACAATAGACAATCAAGAATGCAAGATTTTTACCGTGGTTCGCCGGAAAAAATCTCGACTACATCCACGTTGAACTCCGTAACAAAGGAGCTCGCTGCACTAATCACTTTCAAGATTACTCAAGAATCTTGAATCTGTTTTACAAATAATTTCCCCAAATCACTCAATGAACCCTAATCTCTAAAAGTGTCTATCTCTCAAATTCCCAATTGAAAAAAATCACACTAACTTGGACTAGGAACAAGGCTTAACATTTAGCCAAAAAAAAGAGACAAATATGAGTAAAACAATTAATGAAAAACTTAACTAATTCTCAACCTAAGCACCCTTTATATATGATGAGCAAACTTGGTGTAATTGGGACAACGACAAGGATTGCGCCACGTGTCCCTTATCCAACGGATGATAAAGGCTTCACATTTTACAATCTCCACCTTGAAGCCAAAAACATCCATCACTCCCAACCATACACAAGGACATATTAAGGTCAAGATAGCACAGCAAACACACCTACTTCCATCATCGTTCATGTCGGCTGCAAGGTCAACCAACCCCCACATGCAACAACTTCATGCAGTGGGAGAGTTTGGTTGCAGTAATAATTTTTGTCCCCATGTCAGATGGGTTATCTTCAGTTGGAACCTTCTTAATCTCAATCTTACCACTTGAGATGATTTCCCGCACAAAATGATACTTCACATCCACATGATTGGTTCTCTCAAGATGTACTGGATTCTTGCTCAAATGTATTGCACTCTAACTGTTAGAATACACAACTGTCTTACCCTGCAGCTGTTGTATTTCGGTTAAGATACCTTGAAGCCAAATTGCTTCCTTGAACACATCAGTTATGGCTATATATTCCGCTTCGGTAGTTGAGAGTGTGACCAACGGTTGCAGGCTTGACTTCCAGCTGATGCAATTTCCACCAAGTGTGAAATAGTAAGCTGTAGTTGACTTTCTTGAGTCTCAGTCACCTGCAAAATCAGAATCAACATACCCTACCAAGTCTAAAACGTTAGATTTGTTAAAACATAAGCCATAATCAACAGTTGAATTTATGTATCTTAACAACCACTGCAAAGCACTCCAGTGTGCTCCACCTGGATTAGACATAAACCTACTCAATAAAGATACTGCATATGACAAGTCAGGTCTAGTACTAATCATGACATACATCACAGAACCTATAGCATTTGCATAAGGTACATTCTCCATTTTGATCATCTCAGACCTATTAGCAGGACTTTGTGACTTAGACAAAATAAAATGACTCGCAAGAGGCTGACTAACAGGTTTACAGCCACTTACTCCAAATCTAGATGTTACCTTTTGCAAATATGTGGACTGATGTATTTTAATGTAATTTTTACTTCTATCTCTATCAATGGTCATATATAGGATTCTCTTTACACTACCTAGGTCTTTCATGGCCGATTCCTATTCAAGTTTATGGGTAGACTTTAATGCCTCTCCTAAGCTAGCAGGCTCAATCCCAATAATTTCATGACTTGATATTAATGCACAGAAATACAAATCATTAGTTGAGTAATCATACCTGGTAGGAGGCATTACCTGCCTCCTACTTCTGTCTCTTGCTAGCTGGTAGTTTGCCAATGTGTCTTGTGGTGTTTCATCATCTGCTCAGTTTGATCCAGTTGATCTACTGTGTCATTTTCACTTTGTTCTTGTATATCTGCTACTTCATTTCTATTTTCCTCCTAGTTATTTCTCCTGGGCTGGGTGTCCTCAGATGTCTCCGTGCCTGACATGTCACCAACTTGATCAGCGGTCCTTGATGTCCCTGGCTTCACCTGCATCTGAGCTCCACCTGCAAGATCAAAATCTGCTAGATCCTTTTCTAAGGCACCTGCATTCTTGTTAGTAGATTTACATGGAAAACAAAGTTCATTGAATATAACATCCCGACTAACTATGATTTTGACTCCAGTTGATTCCCTTTTCCCATAACCTATACCCTTTTGTCCCTTCTTGATATCATAGGAAAACACACTTGATTGACCTCAGTTCAAGTTTACCTATGGACTGGTGAGCATAAGCTTCACAGCCAAATACTGTAAGGTGGGCAAGCTTCTGAGCCCTACCAGACCAGATTTCTTCAGGTGTCTTAAACTGAACGGAACTATTTGGGCTCAGGTTAACTAAATGAGTAGCAGTATTGAGGGCCTCACCCCAAAAAGGCTTCGGAAGTTCGGAAGAAAATAAAAGACATCTGATCTTTTCTAATATGGTTCTATTCATTCTTTCCGCAACTCCATTCTGTTGAGGGGTGTCTCACAGTCCTATGTCTCATGATACCCTCACTAGTACAGTATTGATCAAACTCAGTATTACAAAATTCTAAGCCATTATCAGTTCTCAAAACTTTCACTTTGTTACTAGTTTGATTTTCTACTAACACTTTACATTCTTTAAATTTAGTCAAAGTTTCATCCTTTGATTTTAGTAAGAATGTCCATACCTTCCTACTGTAGTCATCAACAATAGAGAGGAAATACTTCTTACCTCCATGTGTCTGGACCTTTGCTGGTCCCCATAGATCACAATGTAGATACTCCAGACTCGCCTTTGACAAGTGAATTCCAGTTGGGAAGCTCTGTCTGTGCTGTTTGCCCAACACACAGATCTCACAAAACTCAAGTGGCTTCAACTGGTCCTTTCCAAATTGTCACTGCTTGCTGAGTACCTGCATTTCTTTCTGGCCTATATGGCAAAGTCTCAAGTGCCATATATTAGTCATATCAACATTAGATGTTAAAGAAGAAATGGGTTTCTCCGAGAATACATGTTGGCCATTTAGAACATACAATCCATTTCTTTTTATACCAGTTAGGATCAGTTTATTACCTTTAGATATGTGCATGTTTCCTTTGTGTGCTTTATATGTGAAACCTAATTCATCTAGTGTTCCTAGTGATATCAGGTTTCGTTTCAGGTCAGGAACATATCTAACGTCAGTAAGTATCCTAACTTTACCATCATGAAGTTTAAGTGTTATGTCCCCAACTCCATGTATCCTACAAGTATTGTCATTACCTATATACACTGTCCCTTGGTCAGAATTTCTAAAGTTGACAAACCAGTCCCTATACAAACTCATGTGAAAGGAACACACGGAGTCAAAAATCTATTCTCTACTAATGTGATCACTAGACACAGTCAATGCCTCAGATATGCACATCGACCCCTTTTCGGCAGCCACAGTAGCGCTGCCTTCATTTTTCTGTTCCCTAATGAACTTATAACAGTTCCTTTTAAGGTGTCTCATCTTTCCACAATGATAGCACTTCTTTCCACTGTCCTTACTCTTATCCTGTTTATTCTTTTTATTCCTTTTAGGTTCTTGGTTATTAGTCTGATGATTATTCAGACCATTATATTTCCTATCATTTTTTTTCCTTTCACGAATAAGTTCGCTCCACCTCTCATACTGGTTCTAAGTTCTAGCTCTCTAGCCCTTATACCAGATATCACCAAGTCTAGCCTAGGTACAACTCATGTGTACTGTAGAGAGTTCTTAACGACACTATATTCTTCAGGCAGTGCATTTAATAGAATCATAGCTTCGCTAGAGTTTCCTAGGGCTTGGTCCGTTCCTTTAAGGATTTGAGTCATTTTCCTGAATTCATCCAAATTATCATCTATCGACTTATTTGTGTCCATCTTGTAATTAAACAAATTTCCTTTTAAGAACACTAAATTTGGTGCAGAAATAACAGAGTATAGAGATTCGAGTTTACCCCAAAGTTGAATGGCAGTGTCCATTCCATCAACCATTCTGATGACCGAATCTCCAAGGTGGAGGAAAATCAGGTTGTAAGCCTCTTCCAGGATTTCGTCCTTCGTTTCCTTTTCCATCTTTGGCCACTTTTCTGGATCCGGTTCCAGTGCCAGGGCCACCTTATGGTGAGAAAGCAAAACCCTCATTTTCTTCTTCCAAGTGGTGAAGTCCCATTTTCCATCAAATATGCCAAAGTCGAGTCTTATAGTCGACATTTTTATTTCCTTTTTAAAGTAATCACCCGATGACAATTCCGCAATCACTCTCGGCAATTACTCCCCAATCCAGCCCAAACTGAATCGGCAATTGCTCACCCAAACAACTCCAAC
>SKCR01031235.1:0-16603 GCA_019454045.1 Zanthoxylum bungeanum | reverse complement strand
CGTACTATTATTTGTTTGTATTGATGATGTAGTGCGCATGGGCTTAGTATGTTGGTCTAAAGTTTTCCATTTGAGGGAAGAGAAAGGCCAAAAGGCTACCTTTACGCCAATACATTGCCGCGCCGGACAAAGTGTGTTTGATTGAATGTGATATATGTTTAATCGAATATGTGAAGTCCTATTGTAGACCTGCATTTTTGCATGTGAGTCCCTATGATGAGTCTCATTTGGAGACACTACCTTTTAAGTCACGGAAGTCGCGGGAAACGGACGTCGGAAGGGAAAATTTAGAATAGGCTTGTCATCACATTCATTTCACAAGTTCACTATTTTTGGTCGTGCTGCGTTCGTTACTTCGTTCGAACGTCAAACAGATTGCGGGCGTTCGTGTAGCGTTCGAAGAGGCGTTCGAACGGCGTCGGTATTTCTGGTTTTGCTGCTAGCCTCACACCCAAGCCCAATTAGCCCACCAAAGCCCATAAAACACATCCAAATTAATAAAATGCATATTTAACACATTGTGAAATTAAATAAAATAATTAATTAAGTCATATACCAAATTAAATAAAACATGAAATAAAATCATGCCTAATTAAAATCATTCAAGAATATATTATTCCTAATTAAAAATATTGTATTCCTAACTTAACAAATATCATGCCTAAACAACACAAATTAAATATATTGACTTCCTAAATTGAACTAATTTTGTCCCCCAATCAATCTTAGGCTTTCCTTGCATGACACCAAATCATATCCTCCATTAAATGCCAAATCCATTCCTTGTCAAGCAAGATTTAACCCTAGCCCTTTGCCTATAAAATAAACCCAATTCCAACCCTTGAGACCCCATAACTGATTCATAGAAGAAAAACCTCTCTCCAACTCTCACATTCACGCATACCAAACAAAAAGAAAAGAATTTTCTCTCCTCCTCTACCCTTGCTTTACCGAAAATCACAGCCCTAAACACCATCTACCCACGCCAACAAACCATCTAAAACAGTAACTAAAAAGCCACACTTTTAATCCCCAAAACAGTATCAAAAATATGCATTTTAAGCCTTCAAAAACACCCAAAACAGTAGCCAGAACACCAAAAAAGAGTAACTAAAATATAGCAGTTAAAACGTGACAAACAATGACCAATACAGCAGCAAAACAGCAGCGAAATGGAGAGCAAAAACAGTAGCTTGAGCAGCGAAACAGCGAGGAAAAATGCGAACCAGTGAACCAGAGGAGTTGCGGAGTGTTAGCCCTTCCGACGATCGTGTACCGTACATCCGAGAGGTGATTTAAAAGGTTAGACCAGATGGCACTTTTTCTATTTATTGTCATTCGTTTTTTTTATTGTTTTATTCGCATGAGAGTCGTTTGTGGATCCATGTTGTGGCTTTGAATAAAATGGAAAATGTGTCACCTATTGTGGTATATAGGATGGAAACCCGGACATAAATTTCATAGCCGATTCCGAATGGATGGTAGTATGATCTGTACTCGGGATACAACTCCACGTACCACTTGAATAAACGGCGCATATTTCATTTTATGTTGTTGTGATTTGTTATTCGCTACTTGATTTCCGCATGTTATTTGTTTATGTAATGATGAGATAAAGCGCATGGGCTTAGTAAGTACGATTAAAGGTCCTCTATTTTGAGAGGTTAAAATCCTTTACCACGATGCTTTGCCGCGCTGGATAATATATATTCAATTGGATGCGAGATATGTTCAATCAGATACACGAAGTCTGATATCGTAGTCTTTACTTTTTATATATGTCTTGTGTTGTTTGCGCATGGGCTTAGTAAGTGCGATTAAAGGTCCTCTATTTTGAGAGGGTAAAATCCTTTACCACGATGCTTTGCCATGCTGGATGATGTATTGTCGGTTGAATGTGAGATATGTTCAATTGGGTATACGAAGTCCGATATTGTTGTCTTTATTTTTATATGCATTGTGATGTGATGCGCATGGGCTTAGTAAGTTGGATTAAAGGTCCTCTATTTTGAGAGGTTAAAGAACCTTTACCACGATACTTCGCCGCGCCTTTTATTTCGTTATTCGCTTTTCTCTGTATGTCATCTTCTTGCATAATCATGCAACATGTTGCAATGCGCATGGGCTCATCGAGTTGGATTAAAGGTCCTCCATTTTTAGGGATAAAAAGCCTAAGGGCTACCTTTGCCACAACGATTTGCCGTGCCATTTAGCCCGTTATTATTGATTAGGTGTCATCTATTCATTCGTTCACGTACGTGTCATACTGTTTACTGTATTTTGGGGGTCACTACTGTAACCCCGTTCAAACGCGTTTCAGAACGCCGCACGAACGCATGTTTTCTGTCTCAGTATATTTGAACGGGTTCCCAAACACAACTCGAACGCACATGGATTTGGTCTTATCATGCATCAGGTCTCATTTCCGTTCAAACGTGTTTCCGAATGCCATACGAATGTGAGCATTCTGTTTCATTTCCGTTCGAACGCGTTTACGAACCCTACTCGAATGCGAACCTTCTGTTTACCGTTCGAACGTGTTTACGAACGCTACTCGAATGCACATGCATTTGTTTCATCAGGTACAGTCCCGTTCGAACGCGTTATCAAACGCCACACGAATGAGAACCTTCTGTTTACCATTCGAACGCGTTTTTGAACGCTACACGAACGTGCATACACTGAACTGAGTCCTCTTCATCATATTTTATGCATAATTCCCCCTATTGGTTATCCTTTGTATTACGAACCTGATTGCTTCTCTTTAATATGCATGCTTGTATAATTATTGTATGTTTGCGCTTCCATGGTTATCAATGCAATGTGTTTGTGAAATTATGCGTTTGCCGTTATTCTGATTCAATTTTATGCATGCTTGTATGATCATTGTTTGCTTGCGTTTCCGTATCCATGAATATAATGTGCTTATGAATTTGCATGCTTGCCGTATTTCAATTTACTTTTATGCATGCAAATTCGGACATAGATTATATGCCAATAGGTTGTATGCAAATATGAAAATGTGTTACATGTGAACTTAGATGAACTTTTGATGTATGCATGCGAACTTAGGAGTAAAATTATCCTTGGAAATATGTTGCTTAGGCTTAGTTGAATTATTGCACAAATCATTTATTACAAGTGACATAAGTAAGGGACCATTCCGAACCCAATGGTTTGAGATCTTCCATTGCGAGGGGTGAGTGCGGCCTTAAATCTTTTTCCCGGTTCACACCGGGTGGCGGCTTCATTATTCTTGGTTTAGTCCCCCGCGGGCTACTCCGTACTCCCAACTAGGTCGAACAACATGCGTCGCCCAGTTTCCGTGTCCCTCAGTCTGGCGACTCCACTGGGGATAGAGAATCGGCCCCGAAATAATGTCTTATAATATTATGATTTGTGCTTTAATTAACCGTGTCTACTGTGGGATAAAAGGGGTTTAATCAAAGGCACTTTTAAGGCCGGGTAATGGTTTGGTGTCTTCCTTCATTCACTACCTTTCTATAAGGAAAAGCCGTGAAGGCACCTAGATAATCATTTACTTGTAGCCTATTGTGATGGACTAATTTGGAGGACTCGTTGTTTATTCCTATCATCAAGCGATAAGAGCCTAAGAGGCTAGGGTACTTAAGAGAGCCTCGCTCCACCCTCCTCAGGGGAATCTACAACGGGAAGTCCATTTGACAGTCAGTCAAACACCATAACTCATTGGCACGTGCCTTAAGGTATAAAAAAGATGTGCTCACTTGGTCGCTCGAACCCTTGAGTGGGGAGACCTAGTTGTGGGCAATCATTCACCAGCGAGAGTCTTTGACTACACTCCCGCAAACCCACACGTAGACCGGGATTGTATGGCCTATAGCAACTATTTCCTTATGCTTGTGGACCATCCTCATTTGGATGCAGTTGGACTTCTTGTCAGAAATGCGAAATTGTTGGGCCATTTAAACTGGGACGAGTTCGTATCCTATGATGATTGGGCCAAAAGCTTCTGAAATGTTGATGGGCCACTCTATAGAAATTATTTTTGTATGCTTGTGTTTGGGAACATTGTCATTTGGATCCATTCAGACCTTTTATCATGGGATATGGGCTTGTTGGGCAATTTAAACTGGGACAAGAACGTATCTTATGGTGATCGGGCCAAAATCTTCCAAAATGCCAATGGGCCATTATATGTTTGTGTTTAGGAACGTTATCATTTGGATATAGTTGGACTTCTTGCCATGAGATGTGAACTTGTTGGGCCATTTAAACTGGGACGAGTTCACTCCTATGACAGTTAGCCCAAAAGCTTCTAAAATGATGATGGGCCGATTTGTGTGAAAATTTTAATAAGTTGATATATCCCTTGTATCGCATGCATCTCATTCATCTCATGCATACATATCTGTAGGGGTTTTAGGGGCTAAATCCGGTAACGCAGCGGAAACAGTGGAAAATCGAATTTTCCGATTTCAAAACTTTTTCTCGGATAAATTAAATAAACATATTTATTTAATTACCCAATAATAAAATTATGAAATAAAATTCAATAAATCAAATTTATGTGAATTTACCAGATTGCCCTTACACTTGGTATTTTGTTCATTTTAGTCCGAAATGTTCAAATCAATTTTGGATGATTCTAAATCATTTCTAAGATGAACTTAATATGTCCTAAATGTCAAAACACCAAGAGCAACAAAAATCCCCAAATTTAGTCATTTGGCCGAATGCACCCATAATGTCCCATTTTGTGTACTTTGTCATTTCATGCATAAAACACATCAAGATGTAATCCAATGAACATGAAACTTTATATGCATCATATACACATCCAAATGCACAACATATATGAAAATCCCCAAATTTGGAATTGGTCATGAACCCTAATTTTTCAATTTCATCAAATTGGACAAATTAGACCAAATTGGTTAAATCCAATACTTCAATCATGTTTCTTCCATCCAATCAAAGTATCAACACAATGAAACAACTCAAGATCAAATCTAGGTCATCTAATAGTGGGTCAACAACTCTATATTAGCAACAAGGTTTCCAAAACCATAAAAGAACACTTATTACTACAATAGCCATAAGCTTCCTTCATCATACATGCTCTACACTTTCATCAAAACTTCCATCATCAAAAACACAAAGAATAAAGAAAGAAATAACCTAAGAACATCATATGTTAAAGCCTAGATCCTAAGGAACATTTTCCTTTCTAATAGTAAGTTGGAGAAACTTACTAAAATCCAAGCTTTCTTTGGTTTCTTCTTTCTTTCTCACAAGCTTTCTTTGGTTTCCATTAATGGAGTTTTCTTTTAAAGTGTATTAGGTTAAGAAGAATGAAATGAAAAAACAATATATACTTGTATCATAATGGCCTTGGCCGAAATTCACTAAAGGAAATACAAGTTTTGTAATTTCAATTTTATTTCACTTTACATTTAGTCAACTTGCATAAATATCCTAATAACACTTTATTAGATATTTAATTGAGTCAACAAAGGCAACCAAAAAATATAACTCTTATATTTTAAGGTCATGGTCAATTTATGAAGAAAAAATAAAGAAAAATGATATTTCAATTTTAAACATTTTAAACAAATATCAAAGAAGTCAAATCCAATTTGACTACCATTTCCTTTACTTTAAAGTCAACATTAAACACTTATAATCATTTCCTAACTTTATCATTTGGTGATATATTTATATTTTAATTATATTAATCATTTAACAATTAAATAATTAAATAATTAATTAAATACAAATATATCAAATATATGTATTATATTTACTTTAAATATCTCAAATACATATATTGATGATATATGTCAAATACCTTTATTTGACTATTTATTAATGTGTATTTAATAATATCATATATTAAATACAAATCCACATTAATTAGGAAATGACGGTTCGGTCCATTCGCATGTATTTTTCGTTTAACGATTAAACGATTTATAAATAATCATCATTATTCATAAATGTTGCTCTAGTGCTCTACGAGTATGTTTCATTATTGAGACTCTCTAGATTCAGGTATATCCGTCACGAAATCCAATTTCGTGTCCATAATCTATCCACCCGTAGATTATGACGATAACAGATAATCTCGCTGAATCATACAGGTCGAGGTCATTGCATACGTATAATCCATCCGTCACAGGTATCCGGATAATACCAGAGATATAGATGTAAACATCAAATCTCTATAGGTATTATCCCATCGACGTATCTATTAGCAATCTCTAAATAACATTCGGAACTTACTTCCGAAGTATACTGTGGCCACAGATTTAACAGACTGCTAATTATATATGGACTACCTATGCTCTGTACACAGAACTGACGAATCCTATCTTGATACACATAGGATATCCTGAGGATCGGTCCACACCCAACGAACAGGCGGAGGTCTGATCTAAACAGATCGGTGACGTGACTGTCATCTAAGTGTGGAGGATGTCTCATACATCCACAGTGGTATCTCAAGTCGAAGGACCACTATGCTACTCAACCCGAAAAGATTCTTATTGACGTTGGTGTACCATCCATTAAGAATCTTTGGTGAGCCGTTCAGTGTTTATCCACTATAAACACCTACACGTCTATACGAGTCTCCCTAGACTCATGGTTCATTGGGATAAACCATCGGACCAAGTCTCGATATACGACATGTACTGGTCTCAACAGATTTGACTAACCGACCCATGTTAGTGAATCTTGACCAGGAACTATATTTGATAATATATATATATATATAGCAATGACACTTCCCAATGTCAATTACAAACTATCTTTATAACTGTGTATTGCATTATATATTATCGGGTCTTTGTCTAATATATATATATCACTAAACCACATTTAGTTTCAATCTAATCGTAATCAGATTGAATACGTATATAAAAACAAGAGGTGCAACCACTAAGTAAGTAATATTATGGGAAAAAAGGATGTTCGTATTCATGAATCATACATAAATACGGTCCGGATTGGCGCTCTGAGCACCAACCCCAACGATATCATGTTAACACCCTCTATGTCTATAAAAGACATCATAGATTCTTGTTGGGTTAGGAAAGAGGGAAGGCTCACTAAAAGATCGATAACAGATATGAGTACATCCGATAACGAGGTATCCTGGATAGATCAGTTGGAAAACGGTCTCACCAAAATTACTGAACAGTTACAAGCATTGACTACCGCTGTGGCTGGTATGGCTGTACCCCGTGCTGGGGGAAATTCTAAGAATGTGAGGCGCGAGGAGCCTCCGAATGGGTTGGGGGATGATATCCCCGCTTTTGATGACGACCTGGCATAGTATGCAACAGGCAGAGTGATTGGGTCTCAGGTAGAATTTCAAAAGCTTCGAGATCAGGTTGAAACAGTTACCCGCAAAATGAAGGGTAAACATGAAGAGTTTTTAGATTATGAGGCAATGACCTTCGAAGAACAGTTGCCTGCTCAGTTCAAGATGCCGGATGTGGCAAAGTTCAATGGGAATTGGGATCCAAGGGTTCATCTCCGTCATTATGTATCAGTTATGAGTTATGTGACAAAGCGACATGTGTAGAAGATGTTTGGAATGTCACTCGAGGGGGCACCGATGGTATGGTATCACAGCCTTGAGAAGAAAGTAAGGGAAGATTGGAGGGAATTGGCTGATGCATTCCTGAAACAGTATGTCACGGACTTGGAGATAGATCTGTCACTCCGTGATCTGGAGAACACCAGGCAGAAACCGGAAGAGAGTTTCAAGGAGTATGTGGACCGCTGCAGACCAGGCCCTCAGAGAAGGACCAAATAAAAATGATTATCAAGGGCACTAAGCCCTCTATCCATGGGAAGCTAAGGAGGATGACCTCCATGATTACTGCTTTTCGACAGTTGAGGGAAACTGTCATGGATATTGAGGAAGAAGAGGCCAAGAATAGAAAATTCTATGGTCTGAACAGGAGGCCCATTTCTGCTGAGATTGCTGCTATCCGAAACCGGAGATTCTCCAACTTGGGTAGACCTTTGTCCAAGGTATTGGAGAAATTGAAGAGACAAGGACTTTTGAAACCCCTAGAAACCAAACCACTCCCAAACCCTCTACCACCACATCTCAACCTAAACCAATATTGCCAATTCCACCAACAGAAAGGCCATGATACCGACAACTGTGCCCGACTCTGCCATGAAATCCAGGACCTTATAGACTCAAAAAAGATACCCGACCCTGAAACATAACACCCCAACACATACACCAGAACCCTTTACCAAATTACCACTCTGTCCCGCCACCAACCTATATGATAAACTCTGGCCTACCCGAGACCCTTATCCTCCAATCCTTTGACCTCCAAGCCATTTGCCTTGGGATTGGGATAGTAATAGCGAAGATGAAACCGAACATGGGAAAAGTTTCTGGGCAGACTTCTCTAGTAGTGATGAAGAAGAAGTGAGGGGTATGACACGCAGCGGGCGTTTCTACAATGATATGACTGATAAGGGTTAAGAAGTGTTGACTGAAGGGAGAGAAGTGGCAGAAAATGGGGATAATTTTGAGGGAGATACAGTGCTGCGCCAATTGAAAAAGACCCGGGCACAGGTCAGCATATGGGAATTGTTGTGTTCATCAGAGGAGCACATGCAGGCTATGGTTGAAGCCTTGAGCAAAATAGTAGTACTGGAGGATGCTAATCCAGTGATGTTTGTGGGATCAGTACAAAAGGAAATTTTGCAGGCAATCACTTTTTCTAAGGAAGAACTCCCAACTGAGGGGAAAACCATAATAGACCTTTTTTCATAAGGGCCGAGGTGAAAGGCAAGAAAACGTCATGTGTGATGGTGGATGACGGCTCGTCCATCAATGTGTGCCCGTTGAAGATTTTGGCAAAGCTGGGTATGAAAGGAATGGATTTGGACCCCTCCAGTATGACCATCAAAGCTTATGATGATAGCAAACGAGGAGTTGAGGGTACTTTTTTGGCAGTGGTCAAAGTAGGCCCAATTGAAGACGAAGTTGAGTTCACGGTGTTGGACATTCCGGCTACTTTCGCTTTATTGTTGGGAAGACCTTGGTTTCACAAACTTGGGGGCGTGCCTTCCACTTTGCATCAGATGATTAAGTTCCCGTATGAGGGAGAGATTGTTACCATCCAAGCTGAGATAGATAATGCTGTGGCTGCCTTGGAGATACAGTCTTACACGAGGTTTCAGGTATCATCAACTTTTGAGGAATGGGTGGATCCTAGGGTGGCAATGATCATGAAAAAAATGAAGTTTGAGCTGGGTGAAGGTTCAAAATTGCCATATTTCAGAGGACAGACTACTCGGAAGGTTTGGGATACACATATGATGAAGAAAAAACGAAGGTTAAGAAGAAAGGTCTGAAACTGATGGAATGTTTTGTGAAGGCTTTTCGGTATCAAAGGGAGCCTGAACCGATGGAAGTTAATGGGATTGTGATACTTGGATTTGAGATTTTCCAGGATATGCTGGGTAAGAATCCGATGATGGAAGAAATTGTGAAGAAGGAAGAAGAGAATTAGGAGAAAGAACTGATGAAGTTGGAGAGCCTGACTCTTGAAGAAGATAAAAAGCCTGAGAAGAACCCTTTGCAGAGGAAGAAGTTCTGTAGAAGATGAGGACATTTATCTTCCTGATTTATTTGAGTGTACCCCCACATTTGTTAGCAATAAAGACAATCATTTCGCTTATTTGCCTGAGTCTATTTCCTCTAACTTGCATGACTTGAGTATATTTGATATCAGCTCCACCAAAACAAATGCATTTAACCTTGGTACACCTGAGAGTCCTAAGGAAATTATGATTGCAAGTGAAGTTACCGCTGAAGAGCAGGAGAAATTAGAACAAGTATTGGTCAGATATGCCAAAGTGTTTGCTTGGTCCTATGAGGACATGCCTGGGGTAGACAGAAACATTGCCCAGCACACAATACTAACTTATCCGAATATGAGGCCGGTGAAACAGAAACTCCGACGGATGAGACCAGAATGGGCTGAGAAAGTCAGAGAGGAAGTTAAGAAACAGATAGATGTGGGGTTCTTGGAAGTAGTAAAGTATCCTGAGTGGTTGGCTAATAATGTGCCGGTGCCGAAGAAAGACGGGAATGTCAGAATGTGTGTGGACTACAGAGATCTCAACAAGGCTTGCCCGAAAGATGATTTTCCTCTACCGCACATAGACGTACTGGTTGATAGTGTGGCTTTATCTGCTATGTATTTATTTACAGACGGGTTTTCAGGTTACAATAAGGTTCTTATGGCCGAGGAAGACAAACACAAGACTACCTTTGTTACCGAGTGGGGTACTTATTGTTACAAGGTGATGCCATTTGGGCTCAAGAATGCGGGAGCTACGTATCAGCGGATGGCTACTACACTATTCCATGACTTGATGCACAAAGAGATTGAAGTGTATGTGGATGACATGATGGTGAAATCAGAGACGAGAGTTGGGCATATTGAAGCACTGGAAAGGTTCATTCAGAGAGTTGACAAATACAACCTGCGGCTAAATCCCAAGAAATGTGTGTTTGGGTGACATCAGGAAAATTGCTGGGACATACAGTGGGAATGGGAGGAATAGAGGTAGACTTTGAAAAGATCAAAACAATCACAGAAATGCCAGCACCGAAGACTGAGAAGGAAGTAAGAGCATTCCTGGGGAAGATTCAGTACATCAGTCGGTTCATCGCGAAGTTGACGTCAGTATGTGAGCCTATCTTCAAACTGTTGAGAAAAGATCAGCTAGTGAGATGGAATGAACAGTGTCAAGCATCCTTCGACAAGATCAGAGAGTATTTGGTAAATCCGCCTGTATTGAAACCTCCGAGACCGGGTAGACCTTTGATATTGTATTTGGCCGTAGAATCAGAAGCACTGGGGGCAATGATGGTATATGCAGATGAGACATGGGTAGAACACGCAGTTTATTATCTGAGTAAGAAGATGCTCCCGTATGAGGCTCGTTATCAAGAAGTAGAGATGATCTGTCTAGCAGTGGTATGGGCTTCCAGAAAAATATGGCAATATTTTCAGTCTTACAAGATCCAGGTAGTGGCAAATGAGAATCCTATGAAATATCTGCATTCAGTGCCTTCGCTAGTGGGGAAATTGGGCAGATGGTTAGTATTGCTAACAGAGTTTGACATTGAGTATCTCACCACCAAAGTGGTCAAAGGGCGAGCAGTAGCAGAGTTTCTGGCATTGCAACCTGTTGAAGGGGATCAGTATAAGTTTGAATTTCCAGATGAAGAGATCCAAACAATAACAGTTCAGAGATGGAAAATGTATTTTGACGGAGCAGTGAATTGCAAGGGAGCCGGAATTGGGATTGTGATAGTGACCCCCAAAGGAGAGACCTTGCCTTTAGCCAAAAGGTTGACATTCAGAGTAACAAACAACATGGCCGAATATGAAGCATGTGCTTTTGGTTTGACTGCATTGATAGCCTTAAAGGCTGAAAGTGTAGAGGTCTATGGAGATTCTATGTTGGTAGTCCAGCAGATGCGAGGAGATTGGGAATTGAAAGACGAAGGTTGAAACCTTAACTTTTTTACCTCAGAAAGTTGGCGTAGGTCATCCCTGATTGTAAGTTTCAACACTTGCCAAGAGAAGAGAATCAGATGGCAGATGCATTGGCTACACTTGCAGTGACTTGGGAAAATCCAGAAAAGTTAGTGATGAGACCCTTGATACTAACGACAGCCAAAAGACCTGTTTATGAGATAGAGAGAATTCTGGAAATAGAGGTTGATGACGGTAAACCTTGGTATCATGACATTCATAGGTATCTGGAACATAGGGAAATCCCAGAGGGAGCAGGCAGAAAAGACAGAACATCCATTCAGAAGTAAGCTTCCCAGTATGTGATTTTGAAAGGGGAATTGTACAAGAGGCAAGCAAACGGTATTCAGTTGAAGTGTTTGAGAAAAGAAGAGGCTCAGCAGGTAATGGAAGAAGTACACGCCGGAGTATGTGGTCCGCACATGAACGGGTTGAATCTGTCCCGCAAGATAGTGAGAGAAGGTTTCTACTGGTCGACCATGGAGACCGACTGCGCGAAGATGGTAAAGCACTGTCATGATTGTCAATCACACGGTAATTTGAATCATTTGCACACACAGAGTTGCATGGTTTTCAGAGCCGTGGCCTTTCTCAGCATGGGGAATTGATATGATTGGAGAGATTCGACCGAGTGCATCGAATGGGCATCGCTTCATAGTAGTGGCGGTAGATTATTTCTCAAAGTGGGTGGAAGCCGAGTCATTCTGCAATGTTACAGCGAAATAGATGGCAAAGTTTATAACTCGGAATCTCATTTGTCGGTATGGTATACCGCACCATGTAGTGACGGACAACGGAGTTCAATTCCAGGGAGAAACGAAGGCAATGCTATAGAAATACGGGATAGGCCATCACAAGTCATCACCCTATAGGCCGCAGGCAAATGGGGCAGTTGAGGCAGTCAACAAGACTATAAAGACGATTTTAGAGCCAAGATGACAGAAAACTGCAGAGATTGGGCCGACAAACTACAGTATGCTTTGTGGGGGTACAGAACATCAGTGAGAACAGCAACATGGGCCACACCTTACTCTCTAGTCTACGGAATGGAAGCAGTATTGCCAGTGGAAGTGGAAATACAATCTATGAGGGTATTAGCAGAGACAGAGTTTCCAGAACAAGAATGGGCCACGCAGAGGTTTGATCAGTTAGCACTGCTGGATGAGAAGAGAATGAAGTCTTTGCATCACATGCAGTTGTATCAGAAGAGACTGGCCCGAGCATTCAACAAGAAAGTACGTCCCACCAAGATCAGAAAGGGTGATTTGGTACTTAAGCAATCGAGGCCGTCGACGACAGATCCGAGAGGAAAGTTCAGACCTAACTGGGAAGGCCCTTCCATAGTGCAGAAAGTAATGGGAAATGGAGCAGTGAGACTGTCAGACTTGGAAGGAAATGAGTTCACCGAGCCGATCAAGTAGACAGATTGAAGCAGTACTTTGCCTAAGGGAGAGAAGACTGAGCAGTCATCAGGAAGATTGACAGAAGACCTAACCCAACGGGATAAGAAACACATGCATGCATGCATACACGTAACATACTCTTCATGGTTGTTTTGTTTTCTGTTCGCAGGTTCGAAGAAGAAAGAGGAAGCGGCAGAGATGAACCAATCAAAAGCAACGTCAGCACAGTTTCAGATTTAGGGATGAGTCCCAGGGCGAGAACCACATCAGCAGTTTCGGGGATGCATCTCAGGGTTATAACCCACGCCATCAGTAATTTGGGGATGCGTCCCATGGTTGTAACCCACATCAGCAACTTCGGGATGCATCCCAGGGTTGTAACCCACGTCATCAGCAGTTTTGGGATGCTCCCAGGGTTGTAACCCATATCATCATCAGCAGTTTCGGGGATACGTCCCAGGGTTGTAACCCACGTCATCATCAGCGGTTTTGGGGATGCGTCCCAGGGTTATACCCATATCACCAGCAGTTTGAGGGATGCGTCCCAGGGTCGTGACCCACATTGGCAACGTTATCGGGATGCGTCCCAGGGTCGAGGCCCCTATTGTTAGGTGCAGTTATCGGGATGTGTCCTAGGGTGGTTGGCCCATGCATCGTTAGTTTTGGATGCGTCCCAGGGTCGAGGCCCATATTTTGTCAGCGGTATTGGGATGCGTCCTAGGGTCGAGGCCCCCATTGTCAGTTGCAGCTATTGAGATGCGTCCCAGGATCGAGGTCTACTGCAGTATCAACTCAGTTCGAGGCAGCTGGCGAGCCAGGTAAGTGAAAATGCATTGCATAACTTTGATAGGATTGTTCAAAGTCACACACTGCACAAGTCCCATCAAAGTGGGGGCGACTGTAGGCACTGCATTTTTACATGTGAGTCCCTATGATGAGTCTCATTTGGAGACACTACCTTTTAAGTCACAGAAGTCGCGGGAAACGGACGTCGGAATGGGAAATTCAGAATAGACATGTCATCAGATTCATTTCACAAGTTCACTGTTTTCGTTCGTGCTGTGTTTGTTACTTCGTTCGAACGTCAGGCAGATTGTGGCATTCGTGTAGCTTTCGAAGAGGCGTTCGAACGGCGTCGGTATTTCTGGTTTTGCTGCTAGCCTCACACCCAAGCCCAATTAGCCCACCAAAGCCCATAAAACACAACCAAATTAATAAAATGCATATTTAACACATGGTGAAATTAAATAAATAATTAATTAAGTCATATACCAAATTAAATAAAACATTAAATAAAATCATGCCTAATTAAAATAAATCAAGAATATATTATTCCTAATTAAAATATTGTATTCCTAACTTAACAAATATCATGCCTAAACAACATAAATTAAATATATTGACTTCCTAAATTGAACTAATTTTGTTCCCCAATCAATCTTAGGTTTCCTTGCATGACACCAAATCATATCCTCCATTAAATGCCAAATCCCTTCCTTGTCAAGCAAGATTTAACCCTAGCCCTTTGCCTATAAAAGGAACCCAATTCCAACCCTTGAGACCCCCTAGCTGATTCATAGAAGAAAAACCTCTCTCCAACTCTCACATTCACGCATACCAAACAAAAAGAAAAGAATTTTCTCTCATCCTCCACCCTTGCTTTACCGAAAATCACAGCCCTAAACACCATCCACCCATGCCAACAAACCATCTAAAATAGTAACTAAAAAGCCACACTTTCAATCCCCAAAACAGTAACAAAAAATCTGCATTTTAAGCCTTCAAAAACACCCAAAACAGTAGCCAGAACACCCAAAAATAGTAACTAAAATATAGCAGTTAAAACGTGACAAACAGTGACCAATACAACAGCAAAACAGTAGCGAAACGGAGCAAAAACAGTAGCTTGAGCAGTGAAACAGCGAGGAAAAACGCGAACTAGTGAACCAGAGGAGTTGCGGAGTGTTAGCCCTTCCGACGATCGTGTACCGTACATCCGAGAGGTGATTTAAAACGTTAGACCTGAGGGAATTTTTTCTATTTATTGTCATTCCTTTTTTAATTTTTTATTCTCATGAGAGTCGTTTGTGGATGCATGTTGTGGCTTTGAATAAAATGGAAAATGTGTCGCCGTTTGTGGTATATAGGATGGAAACCCGGACATAAATTTCATAGCCGATTCCGAATGGACGGTATTATGATCTGTACTCGGGATACAACTCCACGTACCACTTGAATAAATGGCGTATATTTCGTTTTATGTTGTTGTGATTTGTTATTCACTACTTGATTTCCTCATGTTATTTGTTTATGTAATGATGAGATAAAGCGTATGGGCTTAGTAAGTGCGATTAAAGGTTCTCTATTTTGAGAGGTTAAAATCCTTTACCACGATTCTTTGCCGCGCCGGATAATGTATATTCGATTGTATCCGAGATATGTTCAATCTGATACACGAAGTCTGATATCGTAGTCTTTACTTTTTATATATGTCTTGTGTTGTTTGCGCATGGGCTTAGTAAGTGCGATTAAAGGTCCTCTAATTTTGAGAGGTTAAAATCCTTTACCATGATGCTTTGCCACGCCAGATGATGTATAGTCGGTTGAATTTGAGATATGTTCAATCGGGTATACGAAGTCCGATATTGTGTCTTTATTTTATATGCATTACGATGTGATGCGCATGGGCTTAGTAAGTTGGATTAAAGTTCCTCTATTTTGAGAGGTTAAAGTGTTGAGTTTCAATCAAGTCCCAAGATCATAAATCATGCATAAAAACGAGTAGAATACAACCAAATGAGGTGCGGAAAAACTCACATGGATCGGTAGAGATGCATCAAAGATGGACCAAATTCGCACTTCATGTTTCTGCCTCCATCAAGCTCGGTTTTGGGCCTTCTTGAACTGCAGTGGACTGCACGGTGGGGGCTGTTTTGATGCTCCAAAAATCGGCCATGAAAGACTCCATTGAAGCCCCAAGCTTCAAGCTTTCCAAGCTCACAAATTCGTTTCCCTATCACCATAATATAACCCATGTGTGTGCTAGCACTACTCTTCTTCATTTGCTTCTCAAAATTTCGGTCAACCAGAAATTTTTGGAGAAGAAATCGGCTCCAAGCCGAAAGTGGAAGAAGGAGAGAAAAGAGAGGGAGAGGAAGAGATGCGTAAAAGGTGAGAGAGAAAAGTAAAAAGAAAATAAAATGTAATAGGTTTTTATATTTTTCCAAAATTAAAACCATTTACCATATATTTTACTTTTCTTTAAATGCTAAAGTCAAAAAGCAAAAAGCAAAAGTTGCTTTTTCAACTTCTACATCAATCACTCAAATCAAGTGACAACATGTCATATCACTCAAAGTGACATTTGATTCGACGCTTGATGTGATTAGCGATTTGATGCACGATTTGACTTGCGTGCCGCACTCGAATTCGAAATGCGAATGCGCTCGCAAATAATCCCGGGCTCGGGTTCGCTAATTCCAAATTAACGAATTTTCCGTTGCGTCATAATTAAATGATTACGCCTAGCGATATCACTATTTACGTCGCAAACGAATTAATTCTAAATTAATTCGTTCGCCCGAATTAAAATCTAATTTTAATTCCGCGTCGAAATCCAATTTCTTA
>SKCR01031234.1:0-16550 GCA_019454045.1 Zanthoxylum bungeanum | reverse complement strand
TGGCGGTCAGTTCGATGGACACGAGCAACTCATGGCATCATGTGATACACCAAGCGGATGGATCTCCGCTATTAGCCTATGAGAACGGCTACCACCCCACTTAGGGCGGATCATATCCTCTTTTTTGATATGCCTAGATTATTCACAAACTATGACTAGGAACATTTAAGAGTAATGATCTCATAAGGCGTGGAAGTCATCGTCTTTATATACTCCAAGGGCTTTATTACAGTGGTGATGATTCATATAAGTATGTAAGACACATATAATAAAGATTGCCCTTTTATTAATTAATGAAAATTACAAATACATGTACATATAGCCCATCCACAAGTTTTGGTGTAGGGCATATCCCTAAAAAAATCTCACTTGCACTATAGCCAACTAGTATGAATCTGGACCACCATACTCTCGGTTGCCTATCATGCTTTTGTTGAGTCAGCCCTTTAGTCAGAGAATCTGCAAGATTATCTTCTGTGGGTATTTCTCTATAAATAACTTCTTTTCTCTCAACAATCTATCTGATGAGATGAAATCGCCTGAGTACATGCTTGGATTTTCTGGTGGGACCCTGGTTTCATTTGATTGGGCATGGCGCCCATGTTGTCACAATACATCGTGACACCATTTTTTATCGCGGGAAGCACTTCCAGCTCCGTGATGAACTCTTTATCCAGACTGCTTCTTTAGCTGCCTCAGATGCTGCAATATACTCGGCTTCAGTGGTGGAGTCCGCTGTAGTTGACTGCTTTGAGCTTTTCCAACTTACAGCACCGCCATTTAAAGTAAACAAATATCATATTTGCGATATACTGTCATCTCTATCGGTCTGAAAGCTCGCATCATAGTAACAATGACCTTCATCTCAGAAACAATCTCCGTATGTCAAAAACACATCCTTAGTTCTTCTCAGAAACTTGAGGATTGTTTTGAAAGCTGCTCAGTGTTGCTCACCAGGATTTGCCCTGACCTGCTCGTTATGCTAAGAGTATAAGAGACATCAAGTCTTGTACATAGCATGGCGTACATGATTGATCCTATTGCTGAAGCATAAGAGATCCTACTCATACGCTCTCTATCTGAAGGAGTATGTGGACATTGCTCCTCAGATAATTTGATTCCATGAAAAGTAGGTAAATTACCTCTTTTGGAATCTTCCATTTTGAATCTTTTCAAAAGTTTATCTATGTACGTAGATTGAGAAAGTCCTAACAACCTCTTAGATCTATTACGGTAGATCTTAATGCCGAGGATATAGGCTACTTCTCCCAAATCTTTCATGGAGAAATTCTGAGATAACCATTGCTTGGTGGCTTGCATCATGGGAATATCATTCCGGATGATTAATATTGTTGGACAATTATGGCCTATAGCATCACTATTTGTACAGATCATTGTGTTGTTGTACAAATTAACTATGTGACAAAGGAAATTGCTCTTTTTTATCATTTGTAATTAGATTACCAAGATGTATAAATGATAGAAGGGTCCATATGATTAGTTCCGGATTGAGATGATATGAGACAGTATCAATCCACGAAGGTTTAATCATTAAATATCCATAGTCATATGTTTATCGAGATTGGACATCGATAATGCAGATAGACTAGTATTACACTTGTGCGTGTTGTGAGGGTTAACTGCATAGTTCTTATATATTTGGGTATAGGATACTCATGCAAGTGTAATAGGAGGTTGTGTTTACCGATGGTACGGAAACAGCTTCTCGCTCTGGATAGACCCCTCGGAATTCCATTGGTAGTATGACTATGTGTCTATGGAAGTCCGAATCAGGGTAGGTGTATTTGGTCTTAACCTAAGACTTGCACCGCTAATACTTGCGACAATCAATATACTTTGGTTTTGGTCGCCCAGGGCTTTAACAGGTTCTGTGTATGCCTCTTCTAGGTATATTGAGAATCGTAGTGTATTGGGTGTGATGTCGAGATGGAAGTATCACTCCAGTCATAGTGGAGATGATGATCACGTAGGATACGAAACTGGTGCTCTTATATGCAGCAGCTATCGGGATATTATGACTAGGTCATGTTTATCAGATTATAGAGACTAGTTACCAGAGATCCGATATGTGCTTCGTACGGGGCAGACACACTTCCAGCCCCAGGCCTTGCATGTGACATCCGATGCTGGATCGTAATACGCAATACTACATATACTACGCCTGATATATATCACATATTCCAGCTAGAATATTTCTGGAGAATTGGGTAGGCACGGTGCTTTGCTAGAAGCCAACCATGACTTGTAAATCGGTAAAAAACGTAGTACTAGGTACGTACGTGTTCGGAAGTAGGACGACCAAATTTACTGCCAACATATCCAGGGATCTCATGGGTCGCTTCCTGAAGATTCACCGATGATGTATGACTCGCACTTTATTAATCTGGGATTAATTAAAAGAGAGAGAAAATTAATCTGGGATTATTGCGGAGATATTTTATCTGAGATAAAATATTAATTAAAGAGAGAGAACGATTAATTTGGAATTAATCGATCAAATAATATATTCGATATATTATACGAAATTTGATTTCGATGCGGAATTAAAATTAGATTTTTAATTCGGGCGACGAGTTAATTTAGAATTAATTCGCTAGCGACGTGAATAGTAATTTTGTTAGGCATAATTATTTAATTGAATTTGATTTAATTACGTCGCAATGGAAAATTCGTTAATTTGAAATAGCAAACCCGAGCCCAGGAGTGTTTGCGGAAGCACTCGTATTTCGAATGCAAGTGCGGCCCACAAGTCACATCACGCGTCGCATCACATCGCACGTCATTCAGTGATGTATGTCTTGTCACTTTGAGTGATTGACATGCAGTCACTATTCATGAAAGAAGTGGTTGTGAGGCATTTAATGAGATTTTTGGCTCCAATTTGTGGTTTGACTTTTTGAAAGCCATATACCAAAATTTTGGTAATTGATTTTATTCATTATTGTTTAAGAAAACAAAACACATCTCTCTTTCTCTCTTCTCCTTCAAAGTTTCGGCCAAGGGCCAAAATGCTTATCTCCCAATTTTTTGGCAAGGCCGAAAATTACAAGTAGATACAAGGAAGATTTGTGGCAAATCTTTCCATTGCTAGCACATGAAGGGTCATCCTAAGGAGATAGGGAAACCAACTTGTGAGCATGGAATCACCATCACAAAGCTTGGAGCTTGGAGCACATCCATGGCCGAATTTTTGGAGCACAAAATGGAGCAAATGCCGTGAGCCACCTTGGAGGAAAGCTTGAAGTTTTGTTGTTCCTCACATCGCATATCCGATCAATGTAAGTATGATTCCTCCATTCTTCATTGTTGTATTCGCACATGATTTCTTGCTTGAAATAGATCTTGGGACTTAATAGAAACCCAATAAAGGTATCTTGAGCCATTTTGAGCATGAAATGTTATTAGGGTAAAATTTGGGCAAAATTGATTTGAGCATGTTTGAGTGAAATTGATTGTTTGAGTATGCTTAAATTATGATAACATGGTGTTATGCATTATCAATTTGATGAAAATTGGATTGGATAAATTTTCCCCAATATGTTAGGCTTGGCCGAAACTAGTGGTGCCCTAATGTCATGGTGAATTTTTTGATTTTGATCATTGGATGAGTTGATATCATTTGGGGAATGTTGATTTAGGATTTAGTTGGATTGAATTCGGAATCGGACATGAAAAACCCTAATTGCCGTGAATGATGAAGCATGGAAAATGATTGATTTTTTATTCAAATGTGTTGGACATGTTTTGATGATAATGGACATAATTAATTGAGTGAATTAGTGTTTTGGAAATGTTAATTTGGATAATTAATTATGGCATACACTTTGGTTAATTTAATTATGAAATTTTGAATTTTGGAATTAAATTAATTGGGCTTAAATTTGGAATTGGGCTTTTAAAAGTTGTAATTGGGCTTAATGGGCTTGGTTGGGTCAAGTTTGGTTTAGGCTAATTGGTTGGATCCAATTGGGCCCAAAACCATATCCATAAAGTCCAATTATGACTTAATGGACCTTTAATTTAATTGGGCCTAAATTGGTTTCTTGGCAAATAAGGGTGATTCCTTAAATAGGCTTTGGTATTTGGGTTTGACCCATATTGACCAAAATTCCATGCCTTATGAAATTAATTGAAAGCCCATTGGACTTTAATTAAATTAACATTAGATGTTAATCGGGCTTTGAGACCCGTAAAGATTAGATTTAGAATCTAAGTCGTAAAGGTACATTAAAAAGTGTAATTATTTAATTTGGAATTAAATAAATGAATTAGTATTGAATACAAATTAAATTGGATTTAATGTTGTAGTTTAGTATAATTCAAGAATTCGTACTTTGAGTACTTATTCGCAAAACGAGTCGGACTCGCGCAAAATCAAATCGTTGTTTGAACATTGGATGGTCATTAATTATCAGATTATTAATTGGATTAGATTGATTGATAACATGCTGGTGTGAATACATGGATGCGATGTATGAATAATGTATATCAGATGAATATTAGACGGGTGAGGGCAATTTTGGAAATTGTTGTAATAAATTTAGAATTTATTAAATTGGACCTGCGTGTCCAGCCTATTACCTCTTGACTCTGTGTATTTCTCTTCTCACCTATTCCCCTCAATGTAAATGAGGTTTCTTTAGAAATGTTATGTAATCGGGTAGAAGTAATACGTGTGCTAGCGGGAGAGAGGAAAAAGAGAGATTTGTTCTAGGAACAATGTGTTAAGTATCCATCCGTATATCATATATTATATTTATTTATACGCGTCTTATTATGTTTTTAGAATGCATGTTTAAGGGTGTATGATGATGAGACCTAACAAAGATAATTAATTGGTTGCCAATTACGCGAAAAACCCTCACAAAATATTAAGCGTTTTCCTTCCATTGATCGATTCTCACTCAAGATCCAAGACTGGCACTGGATTGTTGGCCAAAGTCAAGACCTTTGTCCGTCGCGGATGTTTTGAATCATGAAGGCTTTGTTCCATATCGGTGTCTTGTCCAAGTTGTGATTTGTTGGCCAAAGTCAAGATCACTTCTTGTCCATCGACATCGATTACGAAGCTTTCCATGGTCAATGGGTTCCGCTTAACTCGGATCACTAAGTTTGTTGTGCCAAAGCCAAGGCTTAGTTGATTCAGAGGAAAAAGGTTAGGGAATATATTGGATATATTGGCATATATAAGATATATGTTTCGGACTTGGATGTCCACCTACTGGATCTAGGAATTGGATGGGATCCAATTGATCTTAGAGATCTACCTAGTTAATTATCATACAATTTGTTGGCCAAAGTCAAGATTGTGTGTTATTTAACGGGATCCTAGCCCACTATGAAACAAGGTTTCCCGAGTACTCCACAGAGGGTTAGAGGCTCGCCGAAAAATAGTGGGAGGCAAGTATTAAATTTGCAATATTCGTTTAGTTACTTGCCATACGCGCTCATTTCATTTTTTCGTCAAACAATTAATATATTAGTTGGACTAATATTTAATGTTGTTTTAATTAAACAGTTGGACTTTATTCAAACAATTTCAATTATAGTTGATTTTATAATTGGATTATAGTAATCAATATAATTGAATTTAATCTATTAAATTATAGTTGATTATATAGTTAGACTATATAATCATTATAATCAATAGTACCTAAAATCGTTGATTCGATAGTTGGACTATGGAATCAATATAAATGAAATATTAGTGTTTAAAACTCATAATCCTGGGTGAAAAATATTTTTTAAACGACTTTAATTTTCAAATTGGGAATAAAAACTTCAGGATAGTCCTGAAAACCGAGAAGTTCCTTTATTTGATAGAGTGACGTCTCGAGCCTAAGCCCGGAGTTGAGCAAATAGTAGAGCATGATCTTTGGAAGATTCGTGTGATGATAACTTTAGTGCTTAATCCATTAATGCTTGCCAAAAAGACTCCTTAATTTCTTAGTCAGAACTAAGGATTAGATCCTTATAGTATGATAATGAAATTGAAGGATCTTCATAGATCTATCCTTAGATCTTAGAATACTAAATTGCAATAGTAAACTCTTGGAGAGTTAATGGCTATACTCAATGAGACAAAGCCAGAATTTGCAATAGGGCAAGAAGTGCAAGGCGCATCTTACTTCGACGTCCAGAGGCCAAGGCTTGGCCAAAGGCTTTTGGGGTGTGAAAAATGGCAAAGGTAAAATCATTATAATCTTCTGGGAAGACATAGGACATATCCCAAAATGTCTGCCTAAAATGTGGCAAACGGGGACACGGAAGTGTGACTGCCGTATGGACAAGGCAGACATGAAGGAATTGAAGTCGGGCAAGGCTCCGACTTCAAATATGTTTGTTATAAACATGTTCATTACTAGTATTAAAATTGAATTTTAGATAATAAATGTGGTACATAAATATGTACTGGTGTGCAGTATCTGCTGTAAGCAGAATATTGACTTCAATTGAGATTTATCTGCGAATCGGAAACAGGACGAGAGTCGCTGTTTTGACCGTAGAGACCTAAGTTTGGGAACTACCCTTCAGGTATGTACTTAAATTATGAAACTGTTAAAATGTAACTAGTTTGACTAGAAACATTATCTCTATATCAGAGTATAATCCGTTGCGGATATACCTTTATATTCTAGAACACTAAAATGTATATAAAGATGATATTGAGATAATCACATTAGATGTGAATAACAATATTTATATTTTGAATATAAATGAATCTCAAACGTATAACATGACAAAAAAATAGCTCAAACTGATTTGATCAGAAGAGACTTAAAAGTGGCATTGTTGTCTGGGACACAATTTAACAAGACTCGTATATCCACACTTTCGAAGAGTTGGTACTAGGACAAATTTGATTTCATTCAAATGATGTCTACGAATCTAGTTTATTAGGAAAATTCCTAAAACACCTTTACTTACTTGGTAAAGTGCAAGTGCCACCGATCTGTTAGCCCTCAGTCATAGTGACGTAAGTGGCCCATGTCTAGCTAGGCTAGATGTGGATATGAATATTTCGTGACCTTTACGGATGTGGCATCGCGTTATGGTTATGTGTTTCTTTTGAAACATGAATCAGAAACTTTTATAGTTTCGATACGAATAGACAAACAGATCGGCTAAAATATTAAACACCATGATTGGACCATGATGAAAATACTTAAGCAATAAGTTTCTCATATACTTGAAAGAGTATATTATTCTTTCAATGAGGACTCCTCCCGGAACACGTCAGTTTGACGGTGTGTCCGAACAGAGAAACCAAATTTTGTTGGACATGATAAGGTTAATCATGAGTCGCTCTGAGCTACCATTTCCTTCAACGGATATGCATTAAACAGTGCAAAACTTATTTTGAATAAGGTTCCATAAAAATCTGTTAGACAGACTTCATATTATATATGAACAGGAAAGAAACTGGATTTTCTCATTCCTGAAGATTTGGGATTGCTAGGCATATTTTTGGATGATACCAAACTAGAACTCAAATCGGATAAGTACCTAAGTTGTGGGTTATCTTAGGGAAACCAAAGTATAGTACTTATACAACTCACAAGAGAACAATGTAATTGTTGCTCGCCATGCGGTTTTCCTAAGAGGAATACCTATATGCAGTGGTAAGTGGGAGGAAAGTAAAACTCGATGAAAATCAGAGTAATACTATTACAGGCACCGATTCCTTAATGGAACACAAATAGTTCATCAAGGATGAAACTATACCAATAATCTTCGAATACACAAGAACCACGTAAGTCGGAGAGAGTCAGAAAACAACCTGGAGGTATGGGTTTCTGATCTCACCTCATAAAGATGTCAATCTTATTGAGGAACACGAACTGACTACGTATGAGGAAGTGATACAAGGTATCGACTCCATATTATGGCAAAGTGCCATGATGTCCGAAATGGATTCCATGTAAATCAACCAAGTTTAGATACTAGTTGATGTACCGAAAGGCATTGTGCCTATTGGTATTATATAAGTCTTCAAAGAAGACATACATGGAAGGCAACATACCAACGTACTAAGCTGAGCTTGTAGCGAAAATGTATCGTTATCAACATTGTGTCGATTACGACGAAACCTTTTACTCGTTGCCATGGTTAAATCCATTTGGATAATGCTTGCTGATGCTGCATGTTTCATTCATGAAATATGGCAGCTGAATGCCAAAATCGTTTTCCTTAACGGAAACCTTTTGGAGGATGTTTACAAACATCCTGACGGTTTTTTCGTACCAAAACTAGCAAACAAGGTTTGCAGGTTATTCGATCCATGGATGGATTGAAGCAAGCATAGCTTTCTTGGAATTATCGTTTTGATGTAATCATAATGGTATATGATTTAATTCAAAACGAAATGATTCTTGTATATAAGGAGGTTAGTGGGAGCGCACTGACAATGACTGTCCTACATAATGATGATATGTCATTTCTTGGAAATGATATTCTCATAATTCAATCGGTGAAAGCTTGGCTTTCATGAAAATTCTCCAAAGAATTCTTGGGAGAAGACAACCTTTATTCTAGGAATAAGATCTATTGGGATATATTTAAAGTTGTTAATACTCTCCGAGAAATCGTACATTAAAATAAATGTACGCGACCTGGTGTCTCATATGCTTTGAGCATATGGAGTCACAATCGGGCCAATCCATGTGATAGTCACTGGAATGAAGTTAAGAACATCCTTTAGTATCTTAGAGGAACTAAGGATGCTATCTTAAAATATGGAGAATGAGAACTTGAAGTGACTGGGTTCACTACTGCAAGTCTCCAAACCGATAATAACGACTATAAGTCGTAACAACGGTACTATAAAGTTTGAATAACGGAACAGTGAGCTGGAAATCTTCCAAGCAAGATACTGTTGCCGAATAGACAACAAAAGCGGGTTATTGCTGCAGCTGAGGCAGCAATAGAAGCCATTTGGGTCGATAATAATCCTAATCAGATTAGGAGTAGTTCTGTTAGCAGCTGAGCTAGGCTACAGCACAGGCTAAAGAATTAATGGTCTCATCAACGATCCAGATATATACTTCAATAAATTCATCTGATTCGTTCGGATCATACATCGTAGTGATGTGATGATCGAATAAATCACATCAGATGATAACCATGCAAATCCGCTGACGAAAGTCTTTTCTCAGCAGAAGTTTGAGCGACCGTACATAGTTCGGGTGTTGTACACTTGAGTGATTGGCTATAGGCCAAGTGGGAGATTGTTGGACAATTATGGCCCATAGCATCACTATTTGTACAGATCATGGTGTTGTTGTACAAATTAACTATGTGACAAAGGAAATTGCCTATTTTATCATTTTTAATTAGATTACCAAGATGTATAAATGATAGAAGGTCCATATGATTAATTCCGGATTGAGATGATATGAGACAGTATCAATCCACGAAGGTTTAATCATTAAATATCCTAATCGTAGTGTTATCGAGATTGGACATCGATAATGCGGAATAGACTAGTATTACACTTGTGTGCGTTGTGAGGGCATAACGACATAGTTCTCATATATTTGGGGATAGGATACTCATGCAAGTGTAATAGGAGGTTGTGTTTACCGATGGTACGGAAAAAGCTTCGCTCTGGATAGACCCCTCGGAATTCCATTGGTAGTATGACTATGTGTCTATGGAAGTCCGAATCAGGGTAGGTGTATTTGGTCTTAACCTGAGACTTGCACCGCTAATACTTGCGACAATCAATATACTTTGGTTTTGGTCGTCCAGGGCTTTAAAGGTTCTGTGTACGCCTCTTCTAGGTATATTGAGAATCGTAGTGTATCGGGTGTGATGTCGAGATGGAAGTATCACTCCAGTCATAGTGGAGATGATGATCACGTAGGATACGGAACTGGTGCTCTTATATGCTGCAGCTATCGGGATTTATGACTAGGTCATGTTTATATCCGATTATAGAGACTAGTTACCAGAGATCTGATATGTGCTTCGTACGGGGCAGACACACTTCCAGCCCCTGGCCTTGCACGTGACATCCGATGCTGGATCGTAATACGCAATACTACATATATTACGCCTGATATAGATCACATATTCCAGCTAGAATATTTCTGGAGAATTGGGTAAGCACGGTGCTTTGCTAGAAGCCAACCATGTCTTGTAAATCAGTAAAAACATAGTACTAGGTACGTAAGTGTTCAGAGAGTCCGACGACCGAATTTACTGCCAACATATCCGGGGATCTCATGGGTCGCTTTCCGAAGATTCACCGATGACGTATGACTCGCACTTTATTAATTTGGGATTAATTAAAAGAGAGAGAAAATTAATCTGGGATTAATTGCGAAGATATTTTATCTGGGATAAAATATTAATTAAAAGAGAGAGAACGATTAATTTGGAATTAATCGATCAAATAATATATTCGATATATTATACGAAATTGGATTTCGACGCGAATTAAAATGAGATTTTAATTCGGGCGAACGAGTTAATTTAGAATTAATTCGCTAGCGACGTGAATAGTAATTTTGCTAGGCATAATTATTTAATGAATTTGATTTAATTATGTCGCAACGGAAAATTCGTTAATTTGGAATTAGTGAACCCGAGCCCGGGAGTGTTTGTGGGCGCACTCGCATTTTGAATTCAAGTGCGGCCCACAAGTCACATCACGCGTCGCATCACATCGCACGTCATTCAAGTGATGGATGTCTTGTCACTTTGAGTGATTGACATGCAGTCACTATTCATGAAAGAAGTGGTTGTGAGGCATTTAATGAGATTTTTGGCTCCAAATTTGGTTTGACTTTTTGAAAGCCATATACCAAATTTTTGGTAATTGATTTTATTCATTATTGTTTTAAGAAAACAAAACACATCTCTCTTTTCTCTCTTCTCCTTCAAAGTTTCGGCCAAGGGCCAAAATGCTTCTCTCCCAATTTTTTGGCAAGGCCGAAACTTACAAGTAGATACAAGGAAGATTAGTGGCAAATCTTTCCATTGCTAGCACATGAAGGGTCATCCTAAGGAGATAGCGAAACCAACTTGTGAGCATGGAATCACCATCACAAAGCTTGGAGCTTGGAGGACATCCATGGCCGAATTTTTGGAGCACAAAATGGAGCAAATGCCGTGAGCCACCTTGGAGGAAAGCTTGAAGTTTTGTTGTTCCTCGCATCGCATATTTGATCAATTAAGTATGATTCCGCCATTCTTCATTATTGTATTCGCACATCATTTCTTGCTTGAAATAGATCTTGGGACTTAATAGAAACCCAACAAATATGTCATCGACATATAATACAAGAAATACACAGAACTCCCACTAAGTTTCCTGTAAACACAAGACTCATCTACATTTTTGATGAAGTCAAATTCTTTGATTGTCTCATCAAATCGTATATTCCAACTTCTGGAGGCTTGCTTGAGTCCATAAATGGATCGTTTAAGCGCTTGCATACTTTATTATGATCATCCTTAGATGCAACCCCTCAGGTTGTGTCATATAGACTTCCTCTACAAGGTTCCCATTAAGGAAAGCTGTTTTGACATCCATCTTCCAAATCTCATAATCAAGTGTGCAGCTAGTGCCAGTAAAAATTCGAATGGACTTTATCATTGCAACAGGCGAGAAGGTTTCGTCATAGTCAATTCCTTGGATTTATCTATAACCTTTCCCTACCAACCTAGCCTTATAGGTTTGGATGTTGCCTTCTGCATCAGTTTTACGCTTGTAAATCCACTTGCAGCCTATAGGTTTTTATCCTTCAGGTGCATCTACCAAGTCCTAGACTTGATTCTGATAACAGAGTCTATTTCGGATTTCATGGCCTCAAGCCACTTGACTGAATCAATGTCACGCATTGCTTCGTCATAACTGGTGGGATCATCATTATCAATGACCTGATCATGTTCCTCTCAATATGGAAACCAATCTTTCAGGCCATGTCTTTCCCTACCAGACCTTCTGAGTTCATAACCTTGTGGTTGTTCCGTCGCTGCCCTTTTGAGGGGTCTGGGGTTTAGTTATATGTTAGTTTGTTCTTCTCGTACCTCTTCGAGGTCAAGTCTACTCCCACTATATTTCTTGAGAAGGAATTCATTCTCTAGAAATTTAGCATTTCGTGAGACAAATGTTCTTTGTTCATTTGGGACGTAGAACACGTATGCTCTTAAGTTTAAGGCATATCCTACAAACTTACATTTAACTGCCTTATCATCCAATTTGTTAGTTTGTGTGAGCTTGACATATGCGTCACATCCCCAAACTCTTAGATAACTAAGACTAGGACGTTTCCCAGATCATAACTCATATGGTGTTTGACTAACAGTCTTGGAAGGAACTTGGTTTAGTAGTAGTGTTACAGTTTCTAAAGCAAGACCCCAAAATGAAAGAGGTAGATCCGTGTCTGGCATCATTGATCGGACCATATCTAATAATGTCATATTTCTCCTTTCGGAGACCCCATTATGCTGTGGAGTTCCCGGAGGAGTCCACTGGGAAACAATGCCATTTTCTCTCAAGTAATCTTGAAATTCGTTGCTTAAGTATTCACCATATCGGTCAGACCTTAGTGACTTAATACTTTTATTATGCTGGTTTTCTACTTCAGCCTTGAAGTCTTTGAATTTCTCAAAGGCTTTAGATTTGTACCGCATAAGGTACACATACCCATATCGCGAATGATCATCGATAAAGGTAATGAAGTAGGAGAATCCACCTCTAGCGGTGACTGACATTGGTCCGCATACATCAGAGTGTATGAGTTCTAATGTCCGACGCACGCTGTCTTTACATTTGAAGGGTAATTTGGTCATTTTACCAAGTAAACAAAACTCACAAGTTCCATAAGGTTTATATTGAAGGGTTTGAAATACCCATCCTTATGTAGCTTAGTTAATCTTGTTTCATCGATATGACCTAAGCGACTGTGCCATAGAAATGATTCATTGAGATTATTCGAGTTAACGTTGTATATATTAGAGGTTGAACATTCTTTGTTAGTTTGTAAGACATAGATACCATTATTCAAAATACCATCTCCATATTTTATTTCATTGAAATAAATAGAACATTCATTACAACTTATTAGGCATGAAAAGCCTTTATTACATAAAGAAGAAATTGAAATAATGTTCTTTACTAGAGAATGTACATAAACACAATTTCTAAGTCTAAAACTAAATCATTCGGTAAAACTAAAGAATAAGTCCTCACGCACAATGCAGCCAGTTTTGCTCCATAACCCATGCGTAAGTCAACCTCCCCATGACGGAGTCTCCTACTGTTTCTCAGGCCCTGCACATTGTTACAGAAGTGAGTCTCAAACCGGGTGTCAAGCACCCAAGTATAAGGTTCGGAGTTTTGAGAATATAGTTCAATCATATACAACATACCTGAAGCATTAGGCTTCTTAGCCTCTTGGGCTTCCCTAGCTTCTTTGGCTTCCAAGGATCTGCAGTCTTTCTTCCAATGACCCTTCTTTCCACAAAAGAAACATTTCCCATTTCCCTTTTTCTTCTCCACCTTACCATTGGGCTTTAGGTGATCTGGAGCCTTGGCCTTGCCCTTATTTTTCTTTGGGCCTCGTGGCTTCAGGTCCGTACCCGTAAGCATGACGGAGGTTTAAGCTTCGGTTTCAAGTCATTCTCTACTTGCTTTATCAGATTCTGTAATTCTGCTAAAGTAGCTTCTTTATCAGACATATGAAACTGCATAATAAAGTTAGAGAATTCTTTTGGTAAGGACTGAAGAATTAGATCGTGACCTATCTAGTGATCCATGATGAACCCGAGGTTGGCCAATTTTTCAATGTGGCCAATCATCTTAAGCACATGACCACTAACAGATCATTTCTTATACCTTGTTTGGAATATGGCACATGACACTTGGAATCTCACGGTATGAACGGAAGTTGCATACAACTCCTTCAAGTGAAAGATGATGGTTTGAGCATCCATATCTTCGTGAGCTTTCTGAAGTTTGTCCGACATAGAGCCAAGCATTATGCAAACTGCTTGCTCATCATCATTGACGTGTTTCTTCCGAGCATCAAATGTATCTTGGTCAGCATCTTCTGCGGGTTCAGGGGAAATGGTCTTTCAAGAACATAAAAAATCTTTTCTTGTCGTAAGACAATTTAAGGTTTCTAAACCAGTCATTGTAGTTGTCCCATTTGAGCTTATGCTCATCAAGGATGGAATGAAGTGATACTTTGTTTGCCATTTGAATGTTTGTGAAATATTTTAACCCACATATAAGAGAAAATGTTAAAATTAGGAATATGTTTTCATTAATATTTCATAATACACATGGCTTTTAATATTATGAATTGCTCACACTCAATTGTTTTAAAATCTTAAGCAAATCGCATCAACCCCAATATGATGGATTTCTTATGGCAAGGATCCCATTATCATCATTTCATAACTCCAACTAGGGCCGGTCGTTAAAAAATATGATAATTAGGTAGGTTCCCAACCAATTTATGATATAAATCACAATTCCTTGATCATTGGGTTGGGCAATCAAACATGTCATAGCTTATGTTAGTCCTTGTAGACCATAATCTTTGCCACTAAGTTTAAGACCACACCTAAGGGTCGCAGCGTCTTATGACTCAGAAAAGTCAAACCATTGTCAATAGTATGATTTAGGGACAAATTGGTATTGGTCAGTCTGGTAAAGCCTAGTCCTGCCAATACGGTTTAAGCCCTTGGGTCTATACTTTACAATAGGATGAAAATTTTAGACTTAAATTATTATTGATGATTTTAGCAAGTTTAAGTGAATAACTGTCAAATTGATTCCTCCATTGAAAATTCCCCAGAGGGAGGGTGAAGCGAACTCTCTTAAATACCCTTACCTCTTAGGCTCTTATTGTCTTGGTGACAGGAATAAACAATAGATCCTCCAAATTAGTCCAACACTTTAAATATGCTTTAAGGTAAGCTTTGAGTAAATGATTATCTAGATGTCTTCACATTTTTTCCTTTTGGCTATAAAAAGGTAATGAGTGAAGGAAGACACCAAATCATTATCTAACTCTAGTAATACCTTTGGTTAAATTAACTTTAGTTTGGAAAGTTTTATTAACCCCTTGGTCCCAACCCACTTGTATCTTTTATAATTTTTTTATTATAAACAAGTGATTTATATTTATTAGCCTTAATGTAATAAATCTCTAAGTTCATCATGAAATAATTACTTAGCTAAGGGATAAGCAATACACTCTATTTCTCTAGATGCTTGCACCCTAAAATAATCATGCTAATTCTAATCATACATAGAATCATCAAGAATATGAGTTTTAATATGTTGGAATTATTTTAGGCATTAAATAACTTTGATTAATATTTAATTATGATATTGCATTTTATTTTATTCAAATAAATTTACTATTCACGTTTTTCTGCCGACGCTTGACCTTTAAATGCAATTTCACAATTCAAATCTTAACCAAATCATGCAAAACTTGTGCATTAAATTAAGTTCAGGGTGTTAGCTTTCCAACGAGCTTTTAAACACCCAATTTAGAGTTCAAATGAGAGAGAACTAATCAAAATAAAAATGGCGCGCTGATACCACTGTTGGGAAGCGGCCGCGAGTGCGCAGCGGAAAATCAAAATTATTATGCTGCTTTCCCTTTGCCCAAGACCCATTTGTTTTGATTATTCTACAAGCCTAGGCATGTTACTATATATTCTAAGCATAAAACTCATAAAACATGCAAAGAACATAAACCTAAACATGCTAACTATCATAAGAACTCCAATTAAAATAAAAAAAAGAAAAATACTTACTTGAACCGTAGACTCCTCCAGTCCTCCCTCCAATCTACAAGCTTTTCTCGAACTCAGCAAGCTCTTCCACGTTCCAAAGATCCACCCAAGTGTGTGGCCTCCAAAGATGCACACACCAAAGCCAAAACTCAACGACAAGACTATGCCTTGAGTGCACATGTATTTTGCCATTGGTGCTAGCCTAGGCAAATACCTCAAAACTTTTAACTCGAGGTTCCTCTAGTCAATTAGACTTAAGGATCCTCAAAATCAGTGGCTCACTTTAAACTTTAGAGTTGCTCACTTATATAAACCCAAGATATGAAAGGTTTTGGTGTAGCAAATTTGTAAAGAATTCTTTGGGTTTATATAGTGCTCAAAAGACAACAAAATTAATTAAGAATCCGATGTAGGATAAAAGCTAATTTAATCTTAGCCATTGGATCTTAATTTAGTGGTTTAATGAGATAATAAAACCCTAATAAGAGTTTGGGCCGAATTGGAATTCAAAACAAATAAATTTTTTTTACTATTCATGTGAATAGTAATTTTTTTATTCCAATTGCCAAAGTGCCTCTATCGTCATTCACCAATCCCTAAGCCACTATGGAACCTCATAAATGATCTGTTCAATTATAAACACATTGAACCATTTATGAACAATTCCTACAGCAATCATATATGCTGTTATATTTGTATTGTGCACTGTTAACCATTGATTTCGACTTTGTCGTGTGTGGCCTTTTGGGTTCCCCTCAAGTTGG
>SKCR01031233.1:0-16392 GCA_019454045.1 Zanthoxylum bungeanum | reverse complement strand
TAGATCTATAAGATCAATTGGATCCCATCCAAATTATTAAATACGGTAGGTGGACCTCCAAGTCCGAGATCTATAATCCAATATATATTCCTAACCTTTTCCTATGAATCAACTAAGCTTGGCTTTGGCTCAACAAGCTTAATGATTCCAGTTAAGCGCGACTCATTGACAGTGGGGAAAGCTTCGTAATCCACGTCGATGATAAATAGAAGTGACTTGACTTGGCCAACAAGTCACAACCGCCCAAGACATGCGATATAGAACAAAGCTTTCGTGGTTCAAACACATCCACGATGGACAATGGTCTTGATTTTGGACAACAAACCAATGCCAATCTTGGATCTTGAGATGAGAACCACTCAATGGAAGGAAAAATGCTTAATATTTGAGTGAGGGTTTTTCGAGTAAATTGGCAACCAATTTATTATCTTGATTAGGTCTCATCATACACCCTTAAACATGCATTCTAAAAGCATAATAAGGCACGATTAAGATAATAATGATATGCGGATGGATATATAACAATCTTTGTTCAATTACAAATCTTTTCTTTTCCTCTCTCCCGCTAGCATTATACATACTTCTATCCAAATTACATAACACAAAGAGAAAACCTCATTTACATTGAGGGGAATTGGTGAGAAGAGAAATACAAAGAGAATTGAGGTGAAAGGCTGGACACGCAGGTCCAATTTAAATAAATTCAAAAATTTACAACAATTTCCAAAATTGCCCCCCACACATCTAATATCCATCCGATATACATTATTAATACAAATACATCCAAGTATTCACACAAAGCATGATGTCAATCAATCTAATCCAATTAATTGATCTTTAATTAGTGGACCATCCAATGTTCATACTGTTGGGGTGGGGCTCAGAGCGCCAATTCCCTGTTGTATTCTTTTGAATACTTATGTTAAAACTTATTATTATGAATAATATATGTAGTTTCGATAATATAATGTATCTTTTTATATGGTAAAGACGTAATGACCTTAGAATGATTAGTCATGGTACTGTTGCAAAAGCGTCGCAACTGACATTGAGTAGTATCATGATGTTGTCATTCTCAGACTGTTCCTGTTCAAGGTTTACACTACTTGGTCAGTATAGTAAACCCGTGAGAACCAGTACATGTCGTATACTGGAATATATGATTCCAATGGTTTCTCAATGAACCCATAGTCTTGGAGACTAGTATAGACGTGTAGGTGTTATTAGCGGATAAACCTGAACGACTACCGAAGATCTAATGGATGGTACACCAACGTCAATAAGAATCTTCTCGGTGTTAGACAGTAATGACCCATAGCGTCACTATTTTGTAAATGATATTGTATTATTGTACAAAATTAACATGTAGTAATGAAATTGCCTTTTACCATTTTGTAATTTATTTACTTTGATATATAAATGGTAAAAGTCCCTATGATTAATTCCGGATTGAGATGATATGAGACAGTATCAATCCATAAAGGTTTAATCATTAAATATCCCTAGTCGTAGTATTATCGAGATTGGACATCGATAATGCGGAATAGACTAGTACTGCACTTGTGCGTGTTGTGAGGGCACAACAGCATAGTTCTCATATATTTGAGTATTGGATACTTATGCAAGTGCGGTAGGAGGTTGTGTTTTACCGATGGTATGGAAAACAGCTTCGCTCTGGATAGACCCCGCGGAATCCCTTTGGTAGTATGTCTGCGTGTCTATGGGAGTCCGCTTCAGGGTAGGTGCATATGGTCTTAACCTGAGACTTGCATCGCTAGTACTTGCGACAATTGGTAGACTTTAGTTTTGGTCATCTAGGGCTTTAACAGGTTCTCTGTACACCTCTTCTAGGTTTATCGGGAATCGTAGTGTATTGGATGTGATGTCAAGACGGAAGTATCAGTTCAGACATATGGAGATGATGATCGCGCAGGATACAGAACTAGTACTCTATAATGGTTGCAACCATCGGGATAATATGACAAGGTCAGGATTATCCGATTCAAAGAGACTAGTTGCTTGATGTCCGATATATGTATCGTACGGGGCAGACACATCTCCAGCCCCAGGCCTTACATGTGATCATCCGATACTGGACTGCTATACACTATACTACGGTATACTACGCCTGTTATAGATCTTATATTCCAATAAGAATATTTCTGGAGAATTGGGTAGGCATGGCGTTTTGCTAGAGGCTAACCTTGTCTTGTAAATCGGTAAAAACGTAGTACTTGGTACGTACGTGTTCGGATAATCTGACGGCCGTATTTACTGCCAACATATCCAGAGATCTCTTGGGTCGCTTCCCGAAGATTCACCAATGACGTATGATTCAAACTCGATTAATCTTGGATTAATTACGGAGAGACTTTATCTTGGATAAAGTACTATACATAGAGAGAGAACGATTAATTTGGAATTAATCGTAAAATTATTATATTCGATATAATAATCGAAATTCGATTTCGACGCGAAATTAAAATTAGATTTTAATTCGGGCAAACGAGTTAATTTAGAATAATTCGTTAGCGACGTAAATAATAATTTCGCTAGGCGCAATTATTTATTTAAATTCGATTTAATTAACGTCGCGACGACGAAAGTTCGGTATTTCGGAAATATCGAACCCGAACGCGTGAGTACGCGTGGGCCCACTTTCATTTGGGTTGTGTGGGGCCCACATGACACATGTCATTTTATGCATTATTAATTGTTAATACATTGCATGGTGATAGTGTACAATACACTCAATGGTTTTGCATGGAGTTTGAGTGTTTGACACTCTAAGCCATTGCATGATTTGTGTCATAAGTTTATTATTAATTTAATAAATATTATGGCATAAATATAAATTGATTTTTGAAAGCAAAAAATCATCACTCTTTCTTCTTCTCTTGACCGAAACTGTCACAGTTTCACAGCTCTCCCTTTTCAGGTTTTTGTTGCAAAAGCTTGAAGATTTGTGATTGTTTGGAACATTAAATCACATCAAGGCTAGCACCTTCAAGGGATCATACAAAGGTGTTATGGGAAACTAATTCTTGAGCTTGGAAGGATCAAAGAAAGCTTGGAGCTTCCCCACTCACCTTGGCCGAAACCCTCACGGCACAAAGGAGAAAATTTTTCATTTCATCAACGCATCCGCATTCCGATCTTTGTGAGTATGATTCCGCCATACTTCAATATTGTTCATTCATTTATATATATTTGTTTGCTCTTTTGATCTTGGGACATGGATTTGAATTTCCAACAATGGTATCATTGAGCTTAAAGAGCATGAAAATATATTAGGGTAATATTTGGGCAAAATTGATTGAAGCATGATTTGATGATTTTGATTGATTAAGTATGCTTAAATGTATGTTACATTATGTTATACATTATCAATTTCATGAAAAATAAATTGGATTAATTTTTCCCCTCTTGGAGAGGCTTGGCCGAATACTACCTAGACCATGGAGATGATGATTTGTTGTTTATAAGATCATTGGATGACATTTAAACGAACATAAAATGACGATTTGTGATTCGATTGGATTGAAAACGAAATCGGTAATTTTTCATCACCTTGGCCGAATGCATGGAAGAAGATTAGGGACTTGATTTTTTGATTAAATAATGTTGGACATGTATTTAAGATAAAAAATATGATTAATGGATTAATGTGATTTTTGGAAATATTGATTTAAAGGATTAATCATGACATTACACTTTAATTAATTAAGTTATAAAATTTGGAATTTTTAAAATTGATTAATTGGGCTTTTATGTTTAATTGGGCCTTATGGGCTTGATATTGATTTTTATGGCAAATGAGGGTGATTCCTTATTGGGCTTGGAAATTGGGTTTGACCCACATTGACCAAGGCCCAAGCCTAATGAAATCAATTGAAAGCCCATCGGACTTTAATTAAACGGACATTGGATGTTGATTGGGCTTTGAGACCCGATAGAATTAGATTTGGAATCTAAGTCATAAAAGCACAATAAAAGTGTAAATATTTAATTTGGAATTAAATATAAGGATTAGTATTGAATACGACTTAAATTGGATTTGACGAGTAGTTCGATATAATTCATGAATTCGTACTACAAGTACTTATTCTCAAAAACGAGTTGGACTCGCGCAAAAGCAAACATTGGTTGAACATTGTATTGTCACCTAATTAAAGACTAATTAATTGGATTAGATTGGTTGTATAACATGCATTGAATGAATGAATGTGGATGGATGATGATGAATAGTGTATATCGGATGGATATTAGAAGGGAAGGGTAATTTTAGAAATTATTGTAAATTAGAATTTATTAATTGGACCTGCGTGTCCAGCCTTTCTCTTATTATCTCTTTGTATTCTCTTCTCACCTAATTCCCCTCAATGTAAATGAGGTTCTCTTATTGTATTATGTATTGGGTAGAAGTTAGAAGTAGAATAGTGCTAGCCGGGGAGAGGAAATGGAGTGATTTGTTCTAGGAACAAATTGTTATATATCCATCCGCATATCACTATTATTTTACTTTACGCGCTTTATGATGTTTAGAAGCATGCTTAAGGGTGTATGATGATGAGACCTAACAAAGATAAAATAATTGGTTGCCAATTACGAAAAATCCCTCAAACAATATTAAGCGATTTTCCTTCCGTTGAGTGATTCTTTCTCAAGATCCGAAATTGGCATTGGTTTGTTGGCCAAAGTCAAGACCTTTGTCAATTGAGGATGTGTTTGAATCATGAGAGTTTTGTTCCATATCGGTGTTGTCCAAGTTGTGATTTGTTGGCCAAAGTCAAGATCACTTCTTGTCCATCGACATTGATTACGAAACTTTCCATGTCAATGGGTCCCGCTTAACTGGAATCATTAAGTTTGTTGTGCCAAAGCCAAGACTTAGTTGATTCAGAGGAAATGGTTAGGAAAATGTTGGATACATTACATATGTATTAGATATATATGTTTCGGACTTGGATGTCCACCTACCGGATCTAGGAATTGGATGGGATCCAATTGATCTTCGAGATCTACCCAGTTAAATATCATACAACTTGTTGGCCAAAGTCAAGGTTGTGTGTTATTTAACGGGATCCTAGCCCACTAGGAAATTGGATTTCCGCGTACTCGACAGAGGGTTAGAGACTTGTAGAAAATAGTGGGAGGCTAGTATTGAATTTGCAATTTCATTCAGATACTTAGCTTTACGCGCTTACAAAATTATTTCGTCAATATTTTAACATTAGTTGGACTAATAAAATGTTATTTTTCTTGTAACAGTTTGACTGTACCCATATATCGTTAACTAGATAGTTGGACTATCGTAGTTAAGATGGCAAACAAAGGAAATGTCCGAGACATAATCATGGGTGATAATGTATTTAAGGGCACGAACTTTGCTGACTGGGAAATGAACCTGAGGATAGTCCTTGGGGCAGAGAGGCTGTTGTACACCATACAGAGACCTCTCGGGCCGAGGCCCACTGAGCCACTTGAGCTGGAGTTATGGAGAACTCATAGCGATGATTGTGATACAACTCAGTCGATCATGCTTGCTTCCATGACTCAACACTTTCGTCGCCAGAATAGGGACTTGGATCCTTATAATATGATGGCTAGACTAAAGGATCTTCACCGCACTAATAAGCGGATGGAGAGGTATGAGTTGGTGAAGAAACTCTTTCGCTCCCGTATGACTGATGGCGCTTCAGTTGAGGCCCACGGGACTCAAATGATAGCTGACATTGATGAGCTGGCCAAGATGGGAATAGTCTTGGAGGCTGAGCTGACTGTAGACATGCTTTTACAGTCACTTCCCGATACTTGGAAGCAGATTATCATCAACTACAAGTTGATGGATACGGACGATACTCTTGGAGAGCTATTGTCCATTCTTAAGGAGTCAGAGAAAGAGCTGCTTAAAGGCAACAAGCGCGAGGCGCACTTTGCATCGACCTCTCAGACGTCAAGGGCTGGGCCCAAGGCAACTGGAGGGGTGAAAAAGAAGAAGCGTAAGAACAAGGGCAAGGCCAAGATGCCGATGGCTTCTGGGAAGCCGAGAAACAAGTCACAAGACATATGCCTTAACTGCGGCAAAAGAGGTCACTGGAAGCGTGACTGCCGCATGAACAAGGCGATCAGAAGGGAGATCAAGGCGGGCAAGGCACCGACCTCTGGTATGTTTGTTATTGAAATAAACATGGCTACTTCTAGTTTTAAAAATTGGATTTTGATTCTGGTTATGGTTCTCATATATGTACTGATGTGCAGGATCTGCAGAATAGCAGGACTCTGGCTTCAGGGGAGATTGATCTACGAGTTGGAAACGGAACTCCTGTTGCTGTTTTGGCCGTGGGCACTTTTGTATTAGAACTGCCTCGGGGCATGTACTTAAACTAAATGACTGTTATTATGTACCTAGTTTGACTAGGAATATTATATCTGTATCTTTGTTAACCCGTAATGGGTACACTTTTGTATTTAGAAACACTGGGTGTTATTTATATAAAAATGATGCAGAAATATGCACTGCAGTTGCAAAAATGGTCTTTATATTTTGAATATAAATGAATCTCCTACATATAAATTAACAAACAAAAGGCTTAAAAAGAGTGATCCAAATGATGAAACTTTATGTGGCATTGTCGTCTGGGACACATTAATAAGACTCGCATATCCACACTTTGGAAGAGTGGGTACTTGGACGGATTTGATGTAATTCATATGACGTCTGCGAATCTTGCTTATTAGGCAAAATGCCTAAATCACCTTTTAGCGGTAAAGGTGAACGCGCCACTGAACTGTTAGCCCTCGTTCATAGTGACGTTTGTGGGCCCATGTCTAGCCAGGCTAGAGGTGGATATCGATACTTCGTAACCTTTACCGATGATGCATCACGTTACGGTTATGTGTATCTAATGACGCACAAGTCGGAAACTTTTGAGAAATTCAAAGAGTTTCGACACGAAGTTGAAAAACAAACAGGCAAGAGTATTAAGACATTACGGTCGGACCGTGGTGGCGAATACTTAAGTAACGAGTTTCATGATTACCTGAAAGAATATGGTATTCTTTCACAGTGGACTCCTCCTGGAACACCACAATTAAATGGTGTGTCCGAACGAGAGAGAAACCGTACCTTGTTGGACATGGTAAGGTCGATGATGAGTCGCACTGAGCTGCCAATTCCTTCTGGGGATATGCATTAAACAGTGCAGTTCTTATTTTGAATAAGGTTCCGTCAAAGTCTGTTGAACAGACACCATATGAGATATGGACAGGTAAGAAACCGGGTTTCTCATTCCTGAAGATTTGGGGTTGCTGGGCATACGTTAAACGTTTGGAAGGTACCAAACTTGAACCCAAATCAGATAAATGCCTATTCGTTGGATATCCTAGGGAAACCAAAGGATATTACTTCTATCACCCAGAAGAGAACAAAGTATTTATTGCTCTACATGCGGTTTTCCTTGAGAAGGAATTCCTAAATGCAGTGATTAGTGGGAGGAAAGTAGAACTCGATGAAAGTCGCAGTGATACTGTTCCTGGCAATGAATCAACAACGGAACATGAACAGTCCATCCGGGATGAGATTGAACCACAATCTTCAAATACACAAGGACCGCGTAGGTCGGAGAGAGTCAGGGTAATACCTGAGAGGTATGGATTCCTGATCTCACCTCACGTAGATATTAATCTTATTGAGGATACTGAACCGGCTACGTATGAGGAAGCGATACAAGGTATCGAATCCGCTTTATGGCAAGAAGCCATGAAGGTCGAAATGGATTCCATGTATACCAACCAAGTTTGGACACTGGTTGATGCACCAGAAGGCGTAAAGCCTATTGGATGCAAATGGGTCTTCAAGAAGAAGACTGACATGGATGGCAACGTACAAACGTACAAAGCTAGGCTTGTAGCGAAGGGATATCGTCAACGACTTGGAGTTGATTATGACGAAACCTTCTCACCCGTTGCCATGATTAAATCCATTCGGATAATGCTTGCAATAGCTGCATATTACGATTACGAAATATGGCAGATGGACGTTAAAACCGCTTTCCTTAACGAAGGCTATTCCTCGGGAAAAGTTTGAGCGACATGTACATAGTTCAGGTATTAGATACTTGAGTGACTGGCTATAGGCCAAGTGGGAGATTGTTAGACAGTAATGACCCATAGCGTCACTATTTTGTAAATGATATTGTATTATTGTACAAAATTAACTATGTAGTAATGAAATGCCTTTTACCGTTTTGTAATTTATTTACTTTGATATATAAATGGTAAAAATCCCTATGATTAATTCCGGATTGAGATGATATGAGACAGTATCAATCCATAAAGGTTTAATCATTAAATATCCCTAGTCGTAGTATTATCGAGATTGGACATCGATAATGCGGAATAGACTAGTACTGCACTTGTGCGTGTTGTGAGGGCACAACAGCATAGTTCTTATATATTTGAGTATTGGATACTTATGCAAGTGCGGTAGGAGGTTGTGTTTTACTGATGGTACGGAAAACAGCTTCGCTCTGGATAGACCCCGCGGAATCCCTTTGGTAGTATGTCTGCGTGTCTATGGGAGTCCGCTTCAGGGTAGGTGCATATGGTCTTAACCTGAGACTTGCATCGCTAGTACTTGCGACAATCGGTAGACTTTAGTTTTGGTCGTCCAGGGCTTTAACAGGTTCTGTGTACACCTCTTCTAGGTTTATCGGGAATCGTAGTGTATTGGATGTGATGTCAAAACGGAAGTATCACTTCAGACATATGGAGATGATGATCGCGCAGGATACATAACTAGTACTCTATAATGGTTGCAACCATCGGGATAATATGACAAGGTCAGGATTATCCGATTCAAAGAGACTAGTTGCTTGATGTCCGATATATGTATCGTACGGGGCAGACACATCTCCAGCCCCAGGCCTTACATGTGATCATCCGATACTGGACTGCTATACACTATACTACGGTATACTACGCCTGTTATAGATCTTATATTCCAATAAGAATATTTCTGGAGAATTGGGTAGGCATGGCGTTTTGCTAGAGGCTAACCTTGTCTTGTAAATCGGTAAAAACGTAGTACTTGGTACGTACGTGTTCGGATAATCTGACGGCCGTATTTACTGCCAACATATCCAGATATCTCTTGGGTCGCTTCCCGAAGATTCACCAATGACGTATGATTCAAACTCGATTAATCTTGGATTAATTACGGAGAGACTTTATCTTGGATAAAGTACTATACATAGAGAGAGAACGATTAATTTGGAATTAATCGTAAAAATTATATATTCGATATAATAATCGAAATTCGATTTCGACGAGAATTAAAATTAGATTTTAATTCGGGCAAACGAGTTAATTTAGAATTAATTCGTTAGCGCAATTATTTATTTAAATTCGATTTAATTAACGTCGCGACGAAAGTTCGGTATTTCGGAAATATCGAACCCGAACGCGTGAGTACGCGTGGGCCCACTTTCATTTGGATTGTGTGGGGCCCACATGACACATGTCATTTTATGCATTATTTAATTGTTAATACATTGCATGGTGATAGTGTACAATACACTCAATGGTTTTGCATGGAGTTTGAGTGTTTGACACTCTAAGCCATTGCATGATTTGTGTCATAAGTTTATTATTAATTTAATAAATATTATGGCATAAATATAAATTGATTTTTGAAAGCAAAAATCATCACTCTTCTCTTCTCCTCTTGACCGAAACTGTCACAGTTTCACAGCTCTCCATTTTCAGGTTTTTGTTGCAAAAGCTTGAAGATTTTGTGATTGTTTGGAACATTAAATCACATTCAAGGCTAGCACCTTCAAGGGATCATACAAAGGTGTTATGGGAAACTAATTCTTGAGCTTGGAAGGATCAAAGAAAGCTTGGAGCTTCCCCACTCACCTTGGCCGAAACCATCACGGCACAAAGGAGAAATTTTTCATTTCATCAACGCATCCGCATTCCGATCTTTGTGAGTATGATTCCGCCATACTTCAATACTGTTCATTCATTTATATATATTTGTTTGCTCTTTTGATCTTGGGACATGGATTTGAATTTCCAACAATGGTATCATTGAGCTTAAAGAGCATGAAAATATATTAGGGTAATATTTGGGCAAAATTGATTGAAGCATGATTTGATGATTTTGATTGATTAAAGCGTCGCAACTGACATTAAGTAGTATCATGATGTTGTCATTCTCAGACTGTTCATGGTCAAGGTTTACACTACTTGGTTAGTATAGTAAACCCGTTGAGACCAGTACATGTCGTATACTGGAATATATGATTCCAATGGTTTCTCAATGAACCATTAGTCTTGGAGACTAGTATAGACGTGTAGGTGTTTATAGCGGATAAACATTGAACGACTCACCGAAGATTCTTAATGGATGGTACACCAACGTCAATAAGAATCTTCTCGGGTTGAGTAGCACTTGTGATTCTTAGACTTGAGATGCCATTGTGGGCACATGAGACATCTTCTACACTTAGATGGCAGTCACGTCACCGATCTATTTAGATCAGACCTCCGCCTGTTCGTTGGGTGTAGATAGATCCTCAGGGTGTCCTATGTGTATCAAGATAGGATCTGTCAGTTCTGTGTACTAGAGCATAGGTAGTCTATATGATTAGCAATCAGATAAAACCATGGGCCCGTGGTAAGGTTTAGAAGCTAGTTCCAAACATTCTTTTAGAGATTGCTAATAGAATAGTCGTCTGGATAATCCCCATAAAGATTTGACGTTTACATCTATATCTCTGGGATTTATCCGGATACCTGTGATGGAGGATTTATACATTTGCCATGACCTCGACCTGTATGAAGTAGTGAGATTATCCGTGATCATCATAATTTACGGGTGGATAAATTATGGACACGAAATTTGATTTCATGACGGATATACCTGAATCTAGAGAGTCTCAATAATGAAATATACTCGTAGAGCACTAGAGCAACACATATAAATAATGTTGGTTATTTATAAAGTCGTTTAAAGGTTAAACGCAAAATACGTGCTAAAGGGACCCGATAGTCATTTGATTAATTATTGTGTATTTACATTTAATACTTGATTAATTTAAATACACATGAATTAATAGTCAAATTGAGATATTTGACTTATATCCTAATTGAATATATGTATTTGATATTTAATGTAAATATAATACATATATTTAATATATTTGTATTTAATTAATTAATTAATTATTTAATTGTTAAATGATTAAATTAATTAAAATATAAATATCTTACATTTGGATATTTGGTTTAAATGATTAAGTTGCCTTTGTTGACTTATTATTAATATCTTTAAAGTGTTTTAGATATTTATTAAGTTGATAAGATTAACTTGAAATGAAATTGAAATTAATATTCTTGTATTTTATCTTTGACAAATTCGGCCAAAGGGTTTTTGGTAGCAAGTATATATTGTTTTCATTTTATTTTCACTTTAGTAACCTAATACACTTTTAAAAAAACTCCATTAAAGAAACAAGAGAAGCAAGTGAGGAAAAAAGAAGAATCTAAAGAAAAAGCTTGGATTTAGTAAGTTTTTCCAACTTACTATTAGATAAGAAAATGTTCCTTATGATCTATGCAACATCTTGTTATGTTCTTAAGTTAATCTTTTCTTTATTCTTTGTGTTTTTGATAAATGGAAGTTTGATGGAAGTGTTGAGCATGTATAATGAATGAAGCTTATAACTATTGTAGTAATAAGTATTCTTTTATGGTTTTGGAAACCTTGTTGCTAATCTAGAGTTGTTGACCCACTCTTAGATGACCTAGATTTGATCTTGAGCTGTTTCATTGTGTTGAGACTTGGATTGGATGGAAGAATGATGATTGAAGTAATTGATTTAACCAATTTGGTCTAATTTGTCCAATTTGAAGAAATTGAAAAATTAGGGTTCATGACCAATTCCAAATTGGGGCTTTTCATTTATGTTGTGTATATGGATGTGTATATGATGCATATAAATTTTCATGTTGATTGGATTACATCTTGATGTCTTTTGAAGCATGAAATGACAAAGTGAACAAAATGCACCAAGGTGGTGCATTCGGCCAAATGGGAATTTTTTGGGGTTTTGGTTGCTTTTGGTGTTTTGATATTTTGAACTTGGTAAGTTCATCTTAGAATTATTTAGAATCATTCAAAATTGATTTGATCAATTTCGGACTAAAATGGACAAAGTACCAAGTGTAAGGGCAATTCGGTAAATTCACTTAAATATGATTTATTGAATTTTATTTTCATAATTTGATTATTGGATAATTAAATAAATATGTTTATTTAATTAATCCGAGAAAAATTTTTGAAATCGGAAAATTCGATTTTCCACCGCTTCCGCTGCGTTACCGGATTTAGCCCCTAAAACCCCTACCAAATGGTATTAGAGCGAGTCTGATTCTAGGCCCCCGAAACTGATTAGCTTTAATTAAATCAATGTTTAATCATGTTTTATTGACTTTATACATGCTTATTATAATCTAATTTGGTTAGATTTATGGTGTATGATACTTAGCGGAAAATCCCTAATTAATAAGCTTTTAATGTAATTATGTATTTGATGCATGTTATGTGGTCCGTCTTGTCAATACGGTTTATGAATACTTCTCTGTGACTACACCCGAGATCGTGCCTCTGCTGTGAGGGTATAGCCGATAGAGATTTATTTATACCGGATATATATCAGATACTAGATAAATTCAAGCGAAAGAGGAATTCTGAACGTGCCCTAGCTGTCAGGATTACGTAAGTAACTTGAGTTTATCATTGATGAGTTTAACCTTGGTACGTCTCCTTATGGGCCTACCTTCGCAGGGACAACGAGAAACGACCAGGACCGGAAACCCAGGAGTCACTATTGAGTGATTGACAAATGAGTTGTCTACCTGATGAATATATGTAGGCGAGACCGTGCCTCTGCTATGAGCTGAAATATATTAACGGGATCCACTTTTCACTATTTTTATTTAATTTAAATATTAAATCTTTGTATTCTGTTTGGGGACTAAAGTATTGCATGATTTAGTGGGAGGGGCATTTTTAGATTAAAAATCCATGATCTAGTTTATGTTTTTGATATTATATGAAACTGCTTAATTTCTACTAACCGTTTTTCGTGATCTATATGATAGATTGGCGATGGAGACACAATCCACAAATCAGTTTGCGCGTATGCTTGATGTGAACAAACTGAAAGGCGCTGAGAACTTCGCCGACTGGGAATTGGATTTGAGGATTGTCCTCGATTCGAAAAGCTGTGATATGTTCTTGAGGGTCTGTTGCCCCTTGCTGTGGGTGCAGATGCTTCGGAGGAGGAACGCCAAGTTTTTGAAACTTGGAAGGATGATGATTTAAGGGTTAAACATACATCCTTAATTCACTGTCTCCGAAACTCAAGAAACAATATTATGGTATGCTAGATTCCTATAGTATGATGACGCGATTGAGACAATCGTTTGAGAACCAAGAACAAGTGATTGTTCATAAAGTCGCAATGGAACTGTTCCATGCGCGTCTGGATGAAGGGAAAGATGTTAGCCCACATGTTCTTCAGATGATCGATTTGATCGATCAGTTGAGGCAACATAATCTCATCTTGAATGACATTCTCGGTAGGAGTGTCATTCTTGGTTCGCTTCCAGCTTCATATCGCCAGTTCGTGATGTACTTCAACATGAATGGGACTATCTGTACCTACCAGGAGCTACATAGGATGTTGCTCATGGCAGAAGAGGACCTTAAGAAGGGAGTACCGACTCGCCCTCCCAGAAATACTTCTTTTTCTGCTTCTTCCCAAGGATGGTCCAAGGGAAAGAAGAAGAAAGGAAAGAAGAAGAAGGCTTTTGGTCCTCAACAACAGGCGAAGATTGCTAAGCCCAATAGGGCTTCTGAAGACAAATGCCACCACTGCGGCAAAGTCGGGCATTGGAAATGGAACTGTCCTGATTACATCGCCCAGCTGAGGAGAGATAGAGCATCTACATCAAGTACATTTATTTTTCCAGTTATTGATTTATCTTTGGCTTGTGAAGCCGTTACATCCAACTGGATTTTAGATTCTGCTTGTCCCATTCACATTTGCAATTCGTTGCAGGTGCTGAAGGAAAGTAGGAGGCTGAAGCCCGGGAAGATGCAGATGCGGTTCGGGAGTGGAGACTCTTTGGATGCAGTTGCAGTGGGAGTATGCGAGATCTCATTGCCGAATGGGACACTTTTGTTAAATGAATGCCATTTTCTACCTGGATGTGTAGCTAATATTATATCACTTTTTGTATTGGATACAGAAGGCTTTTGTATTAATATTAAGAATTGTTCTTTATATTTATATGATAGAAATAATATTCAGATCCTTTGTTGTCCAAACCAGCATGGTCATTATACATTGCAAACTTCAAAAGATATAATAAATACTGGAGTTAATAAACGTAGTTTACCTGTAATAAATAATACTGAACTTTGGCATATGAGGCTTGGTCACATTGGCGTTAAACGCCTTACCCAATTGGTTAGGAATGGTTTGATACCAGATCTTACCATTGAATCCTATCCAACTTGTGAATCTTGTATTCAGGGTAAGATGACCAAAGCCTCATTTTCTGGTGTTGGACACCGCGCCACTAACTTACTCGAACTCGTACATTCTGATGTATGTGGTCCACTAAGTCAAACTGCTCACAGTGGTTATTCGTACTTCGTTACCTTTACCGATGATCTGTCACGGTACGGTTATGTCTATTTGATGCGACATAAATCAGAAACCTTTGAAAAGTTCAAAGAGTTCTGAAATGAAGTAGAAAAACAAACTGGTAAATATATTAAATGCCTTCGATCTGATCGAGGCGGCGAATATATGAGTGGTGAGTTCATGGATTATATGAAGGAGAATGGGATTCTCGCTCAATATACTCCTCCAGATACTCCACAGCACAATGGAGTGTCTGAGAGGAGAAATTGGACTTTATTGGATATGGTCCGATCAATGTTGAGTTTCACATATTTGACCTATTACTTATGGGGCAACTCTCTCTTAACAGCCGCACATCTTTTGAACAAGATTCCTTCAAAAGCTGTTCCTACGACTCTGTATCAGATATGGTTCGGTAGGAGACCAAATCTTAATTATATTAAGGTTTGGGGTTGTCCTACCTATGTCAAGGTGACTCAGCAAGATAAGCTTTCGCCTCGAGGGCAAAAGTTTAGGTTTGTCGGATATCCTTCGAATACGAGGGGATATCTGTTCTATGATACCGAGCATCGAAATGTGTTCGTAGCTCGCTTCGTAAAATTTCTAGAAGTAGAATTTTTGTCAGAAGGTGGTGATCATAGACAGGTTGAGCTTGATGAAGTCCAACCTGAAAACAACGAACCAACGAAGGAACCTGAAGTTCAAGTAGATGAAGGACCTTCAACACTGTTGGAGTTTAATCAAGTCCACAAGATCACAAACATGCATAAAAAACGACATATGAACACATCAAAGGAGGTGGCGGAATCAACTCACATTGAATTCGGTTTTGATGTGTGAAGAACAAGGTGCGATTTTAAGCTCCCTCCAAGCTCGGCAATGGCTTCCTTGACAGTGGGGCTGCTCGGTTTTGGACTTCTTTGCATCTCCAAAAATCGGCCATGAATGGTCTCCATGGAAGCTCAAAGCTTCAAGCTCCAAAATGAATCCAAGCACATGAATTCGTTTCCCTATCACCTAAGTATGCTCAAGGTGTGCTAGCACTTGATTTTTGCCACAAAAATCATTATCTTGCTTCTCCATTTTCGGCAGAAAACAGAACAAGAAGGAGAAGAAAAACGGTCCAAGACGAGAGAGAAAGAAGGTTTTTGGCTCCCATTTTCCTAAAACCGTGAATGCCAAAACAAAAATGAGAGAGTCACGTGAATGTGGTCTCAAAATTAGGCCAAATACATAAACAACAAAGACCAATGAGAGTCACGTGAATGGTACAAAATTTGCCAAAAACGTGAACAAATAATTGGTCCAAGAGAGAGAGAATGATTTTTATATACATATATTCTTTATTCCATTTACCAAGTAAATGAATAAAATATATATACACAACAATTAATTCAAAAGTCAAAAGGTACAAGTCCTATCAACTTTCAAACAATCACCTTTCTTTATTCACATCATGTCACTTTAATAAAGTGACATATTGTCAAGTCACATCACTCAAAGTGACAATTGATTTGACGATTGACGCGACTAGCGATTTGACGCTTGATGTGACTTGCGTGCCGCGCTCGAATTCGAAATGCGAATGCGCTCGCAATCACTCTCGGGCTCGGGTTCGCTAATTCCAAATTAACGAATTTTCCGTCGCGTCGTAATTAAGTGATTA
>SKCR01031232.1:0-16987 GCA_019454045.1 Zanthoxylum bungeanum | reverse complement strand
CCTTTGCCTATAAAAAGAAGCCTTCACCAACCTTCTCTAGGCTAGAGAGTTTAGTCCTTAGTTGGTCCCCTAGTCCCCTAGTCCCTAACTCATACACAACACACATAAAAATTACAGGAGGAACACACCCAAGGAAACAATAAGCAAAAGATAAAGAGGAAAAGGCAGCGAAACCACAAGGAAATAATAGCAAAAGATAACGAACGAGAACAGTGAACCAGTGAACCAGGAGAGTTGCGGAGCACCCCCCCTTTCGACGATCGTGTACCGTACATCCGAGAGATGATTTAAAAGGTTAGACCTGAGGGTACCTTTTCATTAGTTTACATTCGTTTTATTATTATTATTATTGCATTCTATTCGCATGAGAGTCGTTTATGCAAGCATGTTGTGGCTCGAATGAAATGGAAGAGTGTCGTCTCTTGTGGTATATAGGATGGAAACCCAGACGTAAATTCCGTAGCCGAATCCGAATGGACGGTAGTGCGGTCTGTACATGGGACACAACTCCACGTACCACTTGAGTAAACGGCACATTCTCTTGTTTTGTGTTGCTTTTATGTATTTATTTTTGTCATTTAAATTCTGCATGTTGCTTATTTATGCATGACTCAATCGAGCGCATGGGCTTAGTAAGTGCGATGTGAGATCCCCTATGGGGAGGGGTTAAAGCCCCTTTACCACGATGCTTTGCCGCGCCGGTTGATGTGTGTTCGGTTGGATGCAAGACACGTTCAATCGGACATACTTAGGATAGTATGATTGTCTTTGTGTTTGTATGCATGATGTGATGTGACGCGCATGGGCTTAGTATGTTGGTCTAAAGGTCCTCTCTTTGAGAGATCAAGAGCCCCCATAAGGCCACCTTTACGGCAGTACTTCGCCGCGCCCCCCTTTATTTTGATGTTTATGCATTTTTGCCCATTTCATGCATCAGGTCCGTGTCCGTTCGAACGCGTTCACGAACGTAATTCGAACGCGCATACATTTCGCCTTATCATGCATCAGGTCTCATTTCCGTTCGAACGCGTTAACAAACGCCATACGAACGTGAGCATTCTGTTTCATTTCCGTTCGAACGCGTTAACAAACGCCATACGAACGTGAACATTCTGTTCCATTTCCGTTCGAACGCGTTTACGAACGCTACTCGAACGCGAGCATTCTGTCTCATTTCCGTTCGAACGCGTTTACGAACGCTACACACGAACGCGCACACACTGAACTGAGTCTGTCTTATCATATTCATGCATAATTGCCTCTTGGTTGATCCTTCTTGTGTTATATAGCCAACTGTATTATTTGTATTCAAGCATGATTAGACTGTTAGCATGTTATTTGGTTAATAGGTTCATGAGATAGTACTCAAGCATGATTATGTTGTTCTTAGTTTCCCATATCATAGGATTGAAATATGTTCATGAGATTGCCATGTGATGTTGCATGTTGTGATGAACTTGTTGATGTATGCATATGAATTTAGAAGCATGATACTATTGGAAATAAGTGTTACTTAAGTTTAGTTAAATTATTACATGAATCCTTTTTATTACAAGTGACATAAGTAAGGGACCATTCCGAACCCAACGGTTTGAGGTCTTCCCTTGCGAGGGGTGAGTGCGGCCTTAAATCTTTGTCCCGGTTCACACCGGGTGGCGACTCCATGTTATGTAATTCTTCCCATCTAGGCCGCGAGCCTAGGAACGGCGTCGCCCAGTTTCTGTGTCCTACACAACCGACCAGTCTGGCGGTATCCTTTTATTAATCAGTATTTTAAATAGTAAATATATCATTTTTAAGGGAGATTAATCTAAATAGCAATAGTAAAATAATTACCTTTCACCTTAGCATAGGGAAGTTACCTCCTCATAGTGAATAGTAAAAACTGTAAAAAGTAAAGAAAGTAAATTACTATTATTACAAAAAGTAATTAAAATTATTACAAAAGTAAAAAAATTAAAAACTAAAATATTCTAGAGAGAGAAACTCCCTAATTACATAGAAGGAGTGAGAGAGAAAGGTGTACTAAAAACTGAAAATTCGCGTTCTATTTATAGTAAAATTTTTCACTGTTCGCGCGTCGCGACGCCCAGCAGTTCCGCGTCGCGACGCTGGATTTGTCGACGTGGCACGCTGAGAAGGCGACACGTAGCAAGGCGGCCGACTGTTTAGAGCGACACGTGTCATGGCGGCTAAAACTCAATTATTATGCTGACGTCATTGGTGACGTGTCACTGTTCATGACGTCATTGGTGACATCATGATGATGTGGCGTGCTGACGTGGCGATGACATGTCGCTGGCGTGTGTTGCAATTGTCGGCACAATAGGATTTCGACACGTGGCGACACGTGTCACGCTGTGATTGGCTGATGCTGACGTGGCATGACACATGGCAAAGTTGACTCGTTGACCGCTGACATGGCTGATGACGAGGCGACACGTGTCAAGTCAGAGTGTCGGCAGCATATGATGCTGACACGTGGCACGGCGCAGTTATCAGATTCGTTGTGATGGTGACACGTGGCACGGCGTATTTTAGCAAAGTCAAAACTTCTCAATTCCTGATCTGTTGACCTGGTGCACGTTAGCAGATTCGGCGCATTCTGGGCGTCGCGACGCGGAAGGTCTGGGCGGCGCGACGCTGGAAATTACCAAAATGCCCTTTTTCGCCAATTTTCACTGTTTTGCTCCAAATCACCTCCAGAATGTCCTAAAACTTTATTTATCTACAAAATAACACAAAACACATCAAAATATTCACAAAACTCAAGTAACTATACAGAATATTAGATTAAATGAGTGGGAAATAGTGATATAAATACCACTCATCACATATGTGGCCTTGGTTTGCTCTTTGAGCTGATGGTTTTATAACCGATGTGGGATTCCCTTAAGCGTCTTTGAGGGAGTGTTTGTTGAGTTAGTTTGGGCCTTTTTGCTTTTTGCGGTTTCAACTTTCTTGCGTGGGCTGATTATTTCTCTTGGGCTGATGCTTGGCTGAGGGGACTTGTCTCTCAATTTGGGCTAGGTATTGGAAGCTCAGGGTTTCTGATTGTGAACTTGGTTCTGGGAGCTGGGCTTCCCAATTGTATGCGTGAGCAATGGTGTGGTGTTGCTCGCATGATGGGCCAACCTATGCGTGTAGTGGAATTGTGTGTTGTGATGTGGGTCTTCGTTTGGACTGATATTGATGTTACTGCCTACGACATGATTCAGGGTGTGCGTTTTGGACTGGGCTCGCCTTGCAGATTTAGTGAGCTTATGCTTAATGTGGCTGATCACAAGCATGTGTGGGCCGATCACGTGTCTTGTTGGATGGGCGTTAGCTGGTGACTTTCGTATTTCGACTTTGGATTTGGTAAAATGCGCATAGCATTTTACTGGCCTGTATTATCATCAACTCCATGGTGGATGGAAAGATTGCCATCTTTTCCATACTACATATAATGATTGACATATTATTCATACGACAAGGCGGGTGGCTATCAACTTCAGGCTACATGGAAAACTCTCATCTCTCACATACTACTTGGAATAATTATCAATTTCTCCAGACTATCAAAGGTTAGTCATCATCTTCATGCTACATTGATTTAATATTGCCAACTCCATACTACATATGGAATCTTTGATATGCCTAGTAGAATAAAGAACCTCATTGGATCTCCTTTAGGTCCAATTGACCAACCTTTAGGTAGTATGGAAATTCTATATGACTTTCATCAAAGTTGATTCTATTATAGTATCATTGAGCTTGGTCAGGTCTTGTATAATTAGTAATTATCTTGATAGGCATCCATCTATTCCATACTACATATGAACACAATCATCTCCACTCTACGTGTGGAGATTATCATCCACTCTAGACTACATGTAAGGATTTCCATAAACTCTAGAAAGCATTGGAAAAGACCCATGAACATTCATCAGGTTCATTCGACCGTAGTCTCATGACCATCATCAAGTCAAGTAGAATGAAGATTCTCTTGGACCCTCATTAGGTTCATTCGACAGTAGCATCATAGAAGTGTGAAGTGTAATGACCTTGATAGAAATTCTTCAAGTTCATTCTACCATTGTCTCATGGACCTTCATCAAGTCTATGATAATGATGACCTCAATAGATATTCATCAAGTCCATTCGACAAGTCCAGTCGACAGTAGTCTCATAGAAGAGTGATGAGTAATGACATTTATCAAGTTCATTCCATTGTAGCATCTAAACCTTCTTCAGGTCTAGTATAGTAAGTGATGACCTTGATAGATATTCATCAAGTTCATGCGACATGTCCATTCGACAGTAGTCTCGTGACCTTCATCAGGTCTTGTAGTATGAAGATTCTCATAGATATTCATTAGGTTCATTCGATTGTACCTTATGGACCTTCATCAGGTCCATTTGATAGTCCATTCGACAGTAGTATCATGGACCTTCATCAGAACTAGTAGTATGAGAAGGAAAGACTCTCATAGATATTCTTCAGGTCTGGTAGAGTAAGATCCTCATTGACTCATGTAGAATGAAGAATGAAGACCCCCGTGGATCTTCAACATATATGGAATGTGTAGACTCCCATGTACCTACATCAGGTATAATGGAGTGTGTAGACTCCCATGTACCTACATCAGGTATGATGGAGTGTGTAGACTCCAACGTACCTTCATCAGGTATAGTGGAGTGTGTATATTTTCTTGGACCTTCATTGGGTCATGTGAAGTATAGACTCTGATGTACCTTCTTCAAGTATAGTAGAATGAAAATTTCTCTTGGACCTTTATCGGGTCGGGAGGAGTAGACTCCCGTATACCTTCATTAGGTAAAGTGGAGTGTGTAGACTTTCTTGAACCTTCATCTAGTTCATTCGACTGGGGACATCCCTCATGGCTCATGTAGAGTCAATTGATTATCCTGACCTTCATCTGGTTCAGTCGACTGGGGACATCCCCATTGGCTCATGTAGAGTCAAGTTGAAGACCTGACCTTCATCTGGTCAGACGACATTGTTGATTCCCCTAGTCATTTGACCCGTTGTATGGGGATTATCCTGATCATCATCTGAATCAGTCGACTGGGGACATCCCACATGGCTCATGTAGAGTCAATTGATTATCCTGACCTTCATCTGGTTCAGTCGACTGGGGACATCCCCATTGGCTCATGTAGAGTCAAGTTGAAGACCTGACCTTCATCTGGTCAGACGACATTGTTGATTCCCATGGTCCTTTGACCCGTTGTACGGGGATTATCCTGATCATCATCTGAATCAGTCGACTGGGGACATCCCCCATGGCTCATGTAGAGTCAATTGATTATCCTGACCTTCATCTGGTTCAGTCGACTGGGGACATCCCCATTGGCTCATGTAGAGTCAAGTTGAAGACCTGACCTTCATCTGGTCAGGCGACATTGTTGATTCCTCTGGTCCTTTGACCCGTTGTACGGGGATTATCCTGATCATCATCTGAATCAGTCGACTGGGAACATCCCCTATGGCTCATGTAGAGTCAATTGATTATCCTGACCTTCATCTGGTTCAGTCGACTGGGGACATCCCCATTGGCTCATGTAGAGTCAAGTTGAAGACCTGACCTTCATCTGGTCAGACGACATTGTTGATTCCCCTGGTCCTTTGACCCGTTGTATGTGGATTATCCTGATCATCATCTGAATCAGTCGACTGAGAACATCCCATATGGCTCATGTAGAGTCAATTGATTATCCTGACCTTCATCTGGTTCACTCGACTGGGGACATCCCCATTGGCTCATGTAGAGTCAAGTTGAAGACCTGACCTTCATCTGGTCAGACGACATGTTGATTCCCCTGGTCCTTTGACCCGTTGTATGTGGATTATCCTGATCATCATCTGAATCAGTCGACTGAGAACATCCCATATGGCTCATGTAGAGTCAATTGATTATCCTGACCTTCATCTGGTTCACTCGACTGGGGACATCCCCATTGGCTCATGTAGAGTCAAGTTGAAGACCTGACCTTCATCTGGTCAGACGACATTGTTGATTCCCCTGGTCCTTTGACCCGTTGTACGGGGATTATCCTGATCATCATCTGAATCAGTCGACTGGGGACATCCCCCATGGCTCATGTAGAGTCAATTGATTATCCTGACCTTCATCTGGTTCAGTCGACTGGGGACATCCCCATTTGCTCATGTAGAGTCAAGTTGAAGACCTGACCTTCATCTGGTCAGACGACATTGTTGATTCCCCTGGGCCTTTTACCCGTTGTATGGGGATTATCCTGATCATCATCTGAATCAGTCGACTGGGAACATCCCCTATGGCTCATGTAGAGTCAATTGATTATCCTGATCTTCATCTGGATCAGTCGACTGGGGACATCCTCATTGGCTCATGTAGAGTCAAGTTGAAGACCTGACCTTCATCTGGTCAGACGACATTGTTGATTCCCCTGGTCCTTTGACCCGTTGTATGGGGATTATCCTGATCATCATCTGAATCAGTCGACTGGGAACATCCCATATGGCTCATAACGAGTCAAGTTCAGCACATGACCTTCATCTGGTCTAGATCCTCTGGTCCTTGACCGGTAGTATAAAGATTTTCCTGAACTTTCATCTGGTTCAGTCGACCGGAGACATTCCCCATGGCTAAATGTCAAGCCAACTTGAAAACTTAGACTACTCTTAGTCCAAAAGACATTGAATTCTCTCTATCGTATGTAACATGAACTATGCATTCTCAACTGGCACTCTTACATCTTGTTTCGTTCGACATGTATAAAATACTCTCTAAATCAAGAACTTCTTGACTTAGAGAGTAGGGGACAAACTGTATGGGCCAAATTTGGGCCAAGGGTAAAATCATCTTTACAGTTCAAAACCCTACAGTAAGTAAGGCCCAAGAGTGTAAAATCAAACCCATAAAACCTAGCATTATTGAATTATAATCACGCCACATGCTTAAAGATAACTCATCAACCACTCTTCCCTCATTTTGTCTAGCGTAAAGCATAAATTCACATACTAAGATTCTTCATTATCGAAAGATAGTATTGAACATGTTGTGGGTCCAAACTCAGAGACTTCAGCACATTGTAGATCCCACCATCACGTGTACAACTTATATTCCAACTGTAAAGTGACTTCCTTCAATCTATAAAAGGGAAGAGATTCTCAACACTCGGGGGGGGGGGGGGGGGGCTTCTCAACTCTCTTCACTTCTCTCTTACAAGCTTCTGCCCTGTGATATTAGCTCTCTGAGCCCCCCACTCCCACAGACACATATCACCGTCCTCACGGCCACCCAGAGAGGTCAAGGTAACTTCAAACCTTGCTTTCACATTTTACATATTTAATGCTCATTTCATATTACTGACTTGGGCGTCGGAGTGCCCCCGACACCCACCACACCGGTGGGTAGTCTGCTCCCGCTCACTCTACCTTTGTCTTGCAGGATCGCTAATGCCCCCAATCTACAAATTCTGATTGTGGACCTCGGCCGAAATCCAGCATCCACACCCGTGAACACCCCTAAAGCAGAATGAGCCAAACGTTTACAACACTCTCCCTTAGGCCCTACCATTTTAATTTCACACTATATAATTAACCTATGGATATGAATAATATCGTTTCATTAAAAATTTACTAGTAAATCTAATGGGACAAAATCTAATTTAAAATAGAGAGTATAATGTACTTATATTTAACTATCGTTCTTCACTTCGATGAATATACTCCAACCGACGAAATCCTTTCCTCAAAGGATATTATCAATTTGATAATCTGCCAAGTCGACGTATATCACTATTATGTACAATCTTCTCAAAAGTTGACATCAGTAGAACTTTAGTAAATAAATTAACAAAGTTATTAGTGGAGTATATTAACTTCATATTAAGAGTGACAATGAGTCGGGCCGGACCAGACCTGAGTTTATAAGCATTTTTTAGCCTGGGCCCAGGAAAAGCCCGGCCCGTCATTCTTTTGCATGAAAACTCTCCCTTCAACTATTTTCAAAACGATTATGGTTTTCTCGCTTATTTTTTAAACAAAAAATCAATTATGCGCAAATGTTGTTAACTTTTTCTTAAAATTTTTTCTTACACATTTATTTTATTAGATGACTTTGAATCAATTAGTCAATTTAATAATTGCCACTTCGCATCTCTCTTATTTTTTATTAGGTGAGATATTTTAATATAAATCTTTGATAGAAATATTAACATCAACATTTAGTTATTGGTTTAAGCGAATCTAATAATAGATACTTAAAGTCAAAATAATAATTAATGATGATTATATTTTGACGATGACTATATTTTTAATTTTGAGTATTTATTATTAAATTTACTTAAAATAATGACTAAATTTTGATGTCTAAATCTGTATCAAAAAATTATGTTGAAATATCCCCATTTTATATTTTGTTATCAAAGTCACTGTATTATTATCATCAAAACTATCTATTCTAAAAGTTTTAAATTTTCAATTGATAGATCTAGATTCTATAAGATCTATAATACTGATATAATTCTTAAATAAAAGGGGTCCTTGTAACACCCCAATTTATTTTTCTCATTTATTTTAATTTAATAACTATGGGTGTTAGAAATTTAAGGACTAAATTGGTAGAATTGTAAAAGTTGGAATTAAATTGGTAAAAGGGATAAGTTTAGGGAGAAAATGTATAATTGTCTTGTATTATAAAAAGAAAAGAAAACCCTAAACACACACCTTTTCACTTAAAAAAAAGAAAAAAGAAACAGCAACCGTGACATAGAGAGAGAACAGGCGAGAGGGAGAGAGGAAAGAGAGGAAAAAAAAAGAGAGAAAAAAGAGAGTTTTGGCCCCAATCCGTCTTATTCGGATCCGTTCTCGACCGGGCCTTTAAGGAAAAACGTAGATTTTGACGAGAGAATTATTTTGGTGGTTGCTTCATCGCGGGGAACTCCATATTTTCATAGGAATCCATGTGATCGTGATACCATAAGCGGGGACGGTCCTGCTGTATAGTTCTTTTCTCTGTAGTCAGCTCACCAGGTGTGTGGATAAACATATAACATTGATGTTTTCAAAAGTATATAATATGTATGTTTTCTTAAATGAATTTTTAAGGTAATACATTAAATGATTTTGTTTTTAGAAATTTATATTTTTCTATGAAAGTATGGATCGAATATTGGTTATGTTGAAATCATGATTTGTGATATATGAGAAACTTGCATGATTTGATATGTATGAGCATGGATTTTCGATATGATTTATATGTTAGGATGCACCCCGTGTACTTATACGTGCCGGTTTATTTGTCGTGAGACGAGGTCTCATGTTGCCATTTTTTGCTCCGGATGCCAATTATTGCCGTGGGGATGCCCCATGTTGCCAGTTTTGCCGTATTGTCACGAGAGTGTGCATATAGATGAATAAACAACTTTATTATTACAGAGTATTCTTAAGCAGTATGAGTTCTATGAGAAATGAGATTTATGATTTCAAGTAAATGTTGGATATATTGATTTACAGCTTTAAGTACTTATTTATATTATGAAATACTTATTCGATCCGCTTTATTACTTGTTTATCAACGGCACTAAGTTGTGATCCATTGCATTAAGCGTGAGCTTACCCATTTCTTTAACATTTCAGGTTTAGTAGATTAGTAGATCATTCTTTTCATCTGCGGTTTCGTCATCATTTCCTGCCAGTAGAGAAAGGTTGTGCCAACAGTAGAGTGTCTTCGTTATGTTTTGAGACTATAGTTCTAAATTTGTCATTCTTAAGAGATTTTGTTATTCCGTTGTAGGCATTGAGCCTTTATTTGATTTTGAGAATATTTCTTTGCTTCGTGGTTATTCTTTTGAGTTGGATCATGGAGATCCTATTTATATGAGGAACTTTATTCAATTTTATTTTTACTTGTTTTTGGAGGATTAGTCCGTTTTACAGGGGAAAGTCTGTCCGTTTCAAGTCTCTCTTTCTACTCATACCCTACTTAAGGGGACGGGTGTGACAATCCTCTCCTTAATTTTAAAAGGAATTGGCTTATCTGTAGACTGTAATCTAAGAAGAATATCTGGAATATTCTTAAAAGCTTAATTCTTTCTGATTTTCATTCAAACTATGACACCTTTTCACATCGGTGGGGTGGCTTCATTTGCATGAATCTTCTTAGAAGTTAATGCAATTTCCACATTTGTTTTTTATATTGAATGACTTTGAATCAACGCTCCTCCCCTCTCTCTCTCTTTTTAATTTAATTTTAATTTTTTCGTGGCCATACAACATCACTAACTTCATGAAATCAAATCTTTTACTGTGTAAAATATTTTAATAAAATAAAATTAATAATTAATAATATAACATCTAAATTTACATATGAATATATATAATTGATTTAAACGAAATAGATGAAACCCAGTCTATTAGTTTTTGCTGCATTCAAAATCATAGATCATTCATATTAAAAAATGTCATCCGATTATATTAAGCGCTCGCCTCCGTGAACTTGTCATCAAAAGTAGACTACAGAGCCTAAAGAGATGAACTTCACCTTCAAAATAATATTTTATTAATGAAGACTATTATTTGGTATGCATAGATTTTTAATTTGAGTTTCTATTATTTAATTTGCTTAACTCAATGGGTAGGGCTTGAGGTTTAAATATCCCCTATTAGTATTATTATTATTATTATTATTATTAGTTATTATTTTATTTATTATTATTATTATTATTATTATTATTATTATTATTATTATTAGTATTATTATTATTATTATTATTATTTTATTAGTATTATTATTAATTATTATTATTATTATTTGATTATTATTATTATTATTATTATGATTAGGATTATTATTAGGATTATTATTAGTATATTATTATTAGGATTATTATTAGGTTAGGATATTATTATTATTATTATTATTATTATTATTATTATTATTATTATTATTATTATTATTATTATTATTATTATTAATTATTATTATTAGTATTATTATTATTATTAGTATTATTATTATTATTATTATTCTTATATTAGTTATTAGTATTAGGATTATTAGGAGTATTATTATTATTATTATTAGTATGTGAGTATTAGTATTATTATTATTATTATTATTATTATTATATTATTATTATTATTATTATTAATTATTATTATTATGATTAGGATTATTATTATTATTATGATGATTATTAAAGGATTATTATTATTATTATTATTAGGATTATTAGGATTATTTATTATTATTATTAGTATTATTATTAGGATTATTATTATTATTATTAATATTATTATTAGGATTATTAGTATATTATTAATTATTATTATTATTATTAGGATTATGATTATTATTATTAGGATTATATTATTAATTAGTAGGATTATTAGTATTATTATTAGATTATTATATTAGGATTATTATTATTAGGATTATTATTATTATTATTATTATTATTATTATTATTATTATTATTATTATTAATTATTATTATTATTATTATTATTAGTAGTATTATTATTATTATTATTATTATTATTATTATTATTATTATTATTATTATTATTAATTATTATTATTATTATATTATGATTAGGATGATTAGTATTTTATTATTATTAGGATTATTATTATTAATTATTATGATGATTAGTATTATTATTATTATTATTATTATGATTATTAATTATTATTATTATTATTATTATTAGTATTAGGATTATTATTAGGATTATTAGGATTATATTAGTATTATTATTATTATTAATTAGTTTATTATTATGATTATGATTATTATTAGTATTATTATTATTATTATTATTATTATTATTATTATTATTATTATTATTATTAGGATTATTATTATTATTATATTATTATTATAGTTATTATTATTTGTAGTATTAATTATTATTTATTATTAATTATTATTATTATTATGATTATTATTATATTATATTATTATTATTATTATTTATTATTATTATTATTATATTATTATTAGATTGTTATTATTATATTGTTATTATTATTATTATTATTATTATTAATTATTATTATTGATTATTATTATTATATTGTTATTATTATTATTATTATTGTTATTATTTATTATTATTATTATTATTGTTATTATTATTATTATTGTTCTTATTATTATTATTGTTATTATTCTTGTTATTTAATTATTATATTGTTATTATTATTAGCTTATTGTTATTATTATTATATTATTGTTATTATTATATTCTTATTGTTGTCAAATTCACTCTAATATGATCATCAAAACTGTCTAGTCTAAAAGTTTGGATAATATTGGATAGCCCCTGTGTAACTTATAATGCATTAAAACCAAAATGCGATAACAAAATTGTATAAGAAACACTTTGCTCTTTTCATATCCTACTATTTTTACAGAATATTTACTAATAAATACGAAATAAAATTTACTATTTTTACAGATTATTTACTAATAAATACAAAATAAAATCTACACACATATATATTAAAGGAAGATATTTAGGAAGAAAAAAAAAATTCTTCATTTCTTTTAAAAGGCACTTGTATGTTATTTGTCCACAATAACAAACATGATAACAATCCTAGAAGTGTTTGCTGGGCAGATTCGCTAACAATTAAGATGATGTTTTCACATTTCCTTGTAAAATATGACATCTTCACCATCATTACTTTCATGAAAGCAAACTAAAATATTTTCATTTGGAAGATCATACTTTTCCATATTTGTCTTATTGGATGATTTTGGAATTTGAAATAAGGACAATGTCAAAAATTTACAAGAATGTTATGATTGATTGAAATAATTAAAAAAATAATAATAATTAAAAATAAAATAAAATAAAATAAAATTCTAGCTGATATTGATTAGTTGGCAGATTTTAATAGTTGAATGAATAATAATTTACATGAGTTGCTTTCTATTTATAGATAATGATTATGATAAATCGAAAAAACCGTATAATAGAAAGATTATTAAAGTAAAGTGGGCCACATGTTTACAACACTCATTCTTAGGCTACGCCACTTGAATTTACACTATATAATGGAACAAAATCTGATTAAAGGAGAAATAGTATAATGTATATAACTATAGTTCTTCATTTCAATGAATATGTTCCACCGATGAAATGTTCTCCTCAAAGGATATTATCAATTTTATAATCTGCTAAGTCAATATATGTCAATGCTATGTTCAAACTTCTCAAAAGTTTGAATAAATCTGAGATTAAATTAGGCTTTTTTTGAGCCAAAAAAGAATATTAAGCTTTTTGTGTTAAAGGCTTATATAATAAAACAAATCTAAGATTAAATTAGGGGCTCTAATTTTGGTGCAAAGCCCATGGTTGGCACTCTGTGATGCCCCAACCAAAATATATAACATGTGGAGTTGTATTAAAGAAATTATTATTTTTTATAGTTATTTTATTATTATTTTAACACGATGATGTAATAGATTGTTACATGTCTGATATTATATCATCATTATATAATAGAATTTTTCAATAAGATAATAGAGAGAAATTAATGAACTTACAATAATGTGATGAGGGTTCCAGAGAACTGAATAGTTGTGAAGATTTATTACGAGATTAAACCAGAGAGATGAATTATTGTTTTCTGGTCACTTTGCCTGGCTATCCACATCCTAAGAACTCAAAGTTTGTTTGTCTCATCCCATGTTGGTCCTTGTGAGCGTAGCTAGCTGCAACAACTAAGAGACATTAATATTAAATTTACTACAAACAATTCTCTTACACCTTTGTCGTACATATAATAATTTTAAAAAATCATTGTTGGCGACTTGGTCGCATAATCATTGTAATTGGTTTTGATGACGTCAACATGAGAAAGAAGACTTCGACGTGCAAACACGAAGTAATACAAAAAGTGTCGAATCATATGAGGTGAAGAGCGAGAATGTGAAGACTTGCGGCAAATTGAAGAATATATTGCGAAGTCTTAGCTTAGGATTTAAATTGTAATGTGAATTGTAATATTCAAGTGCCTAAGCTCATAGGGATCATGCACATTCACTTAGATGAATTAGGATCATGACAAAATGCCTTAAAACCTTCATTACTCTGCATTTTGGTCTGATACCGGTGAGTTGCTCTGTTTTGGAGCTCACTGGAACCGGCATGGCCCTTACCGGTCTGCTTACCGGTCATTAAATCGGTGCTCCTAGGGTCTGCACACTTACTAGAACCGGCATACTCCAAACTGGTCTCCATACCGGTTCCCATACGGTCAGCCCAACTGCTAGTTCATTCACTGGAACCGGCATGACCTAAACCGGTCTACATACCGGTGACCATACCGGTCTGCCTCTCACATTGCACAGCTACTGGAACCGGCACGGACCATACCGGTCCTCATACCGGTTTCCATACCGGTCTAACAGATACATTTTTGAACGTTAATATAGCCGTTAGTATCCGTTGGAACCCTAGACCGGCATGCCGGTCTCCTCGTCGGTTTGCTCGTCGGTCTCGCTGTAAGTTGGGGAATGCTTTGCATTTTATTATAAATAGAACCCCAACTCATTTGCCTTGGTGAAGAGACTTAACACACAACCTTCATACATTCTCTAAGGCAAATACAAGAGTGTCTTAAACCTTCATACACTTAAACACTCATACAAGCTCACACACATCTTCATTACATTTAGTGAGCTTAGATCACTTGGGTTTGCAACTCACACAATCTTCTTATTATTTGTGAGTGCCCAAGTGTGTTTTAATTCTTCTTTATCAAAACACTTGTTGTTTGTGAAATCCCATTTGGTTGGGTAAGTTGTAAAGGTTGTGAGTGCGCCTACGAACAAAACTCAAAGTTGTAAAAGGTTCGGAGTGTGCATTTGCGGAAAACTCTTGGTTACGAGTGAACCACAGAAAACTCGATTCTAGTGGAAATCTTCAAGCGAGGCTTGGGGGAGTGGACGTAGGCAAGTTTGGCCGAACCACTATAAATCGCGGTACCGTATTTCTCTTTCCCTATTCTTTTACTACTTGCAAGTTTATTTATGCTTATATACATTGAATAAAAAACTTGCATATAGGCTATTAATTGGAAAAGAGAAAATTGCCTTAAGTCCCAACTTGGTAATAAGAGTTAAAATCGGCAAAGATTTTATAATTCCGCATTTATAGCGATAACCCAATTCACCCCCCTCTTGGGTATAGAGAGTGTTTGTCGCTATTGCTTGTAGGTAATTTCAGTTGGTATCAGAGCGAGGTATTCTCTACAAGACTTAACCGTCCGAGAATAGATCATGGCATCTACAAGCAACTCATCAAATCTTGCCGAGGGATTTTCAACGACTAGACCTCCATTTTACACCGGAACGGACTACAATTATTGGAAGATGAGAATGCTAAACTATCTCCTTGCCGTAGATCCGCAATATTATTTGGTCATCACTCGAGGTGCAAAAGGACCAACAAAAAGGGATAGCAATGTGGTTGAGATTCCGAAGCCAAGTTTAGAATGAGATAGTGAGGATGTGAAACTAGCCTCACAAAATGCTAAGGCACTCAACCAACTCCTATGTGCCATTGATCGAGATCAAGTTAGCAAGCTTCCGGAATGTGGAAATGCATATGATTTATGGAAGTCTTTGGAAATGGTCAATGAGGGCACAAGCCAAGTGAAGGAATCAAAGATCAACCGGTTCATGTGCGAATTGGATAATTTCAAGATGGAATCCGGGGAAGAAATTGATCACATGATTTCGAGGTTTACGGTCATCATCAATCATTTGGGAGCCTTGGGAAAAGTCATCGGGACATCGGATCAAGTAAAGAAAATTTTGAGATCACTCCCGAAAGAATTTAGAAGCTATACCTCCTCCATTAGAGAAGCAAACGACATAAACACATTGAAGATGGATGATTTGGTCGGCAAATTGCTTGAGTATGAAATGGAGATCAAGATGGATAAAAAAGAGGAAGATGAGAAAAAGACAAGAAAGTCATTGGCGTTAAAAGCAAGAAAAAGAGTCGACTCAAGTTCAAGTGAAGAAGAGGATAATGATGATGAATTGGCAAGCATCACCAATAAAGTAAAGAAGCTTCTCAAATCCGCTAAGCTCAAAGGAAAATCAAAGGCGGATGAAAAGAAAGAAGAAAAATGGCCGCGAAAGAACAAGAAAATTGTTTGTTATGAATGCAACAAATCAGGTCATATTGCTACCGATTGCCCATTGAGGAAAATGAAAGGAAAATCAAAGAAAAAGGCAATGAAAACAACCTCAACTTGGAGCGATAGTGATTCAAGCTTATCCGAGGAGGAAGAGGTCGAAGTCAAAGACAAATCAATAGCATTCATGGCTATCACGGATAAGGACATCCGTTTTGAAATCGAAGAAGAAGAGGTACACAATTCTCAAGACTATGATGATTTACTTAATGCCTTTAATGGATTAAAAGAATTGTGTGATGTGCTTAAAAAGAAATTGAAATTAGTTAAAAATGAGCATGCTACACTTAAGAATAATCATGCATGTTGTATGGATAAAATTCATGTTGTAGAGAATGAGATTGTATGCTTAAAGGCCAAACATGAAAAAGAAATTGCATGCTTAAATGATGAAAATGCATGTTTAAAGATTAAAAAGCTAGAACTTGAAAATGCCATATCAAATATGCCATCTAGCTCTAAGACATGCGATTGCGAATCTATATTGAATGAAAATGTCTTATTAAATACTAAGATTGTAGATTTGCAAAACATACTTAGCAAATTCACATTGGGACATAAAAATTTTAATATGCTTATTGGATCCCAAAAATGTGCATTTAAAACAGAAGGATTAGGATATAGGCCTTACATTAAAAGAAAATTTTTAAAGAACTATTTTGTTAAGGCATCCAATTCTCATGCTAAGAATGTTATAAATGAAAATGTCACATGTCATGCATGTAATAAAAATGGTCATAAAATTTTTGAATGCATGTACAAGAATGTGATTA
>SKCR01031231.1:0-16647 GCA_019454045.1 Zanthoxylum bungeanum | reverse complement strand
GTCTTGGGTGCAAAAGTGTCTTCAAAAATCGCCCATGATGATCACCATGAAGCTCAAAGCTTCAAGCTTCCATGCTCAAAGAATCACTTCCCTATCACCTTGTATTCCTCCATGAGTGTGCTAGCACATAGATCTTGCAACAAGATCAAAAGCTTCTCCATTTGTGTTTGAAACCAGAAAAAATGGAGATGAAATTCGGTCAAGGAGACAGTGAGAAGAAGAAACCATTTTGGCTCCATTTGCCAAAACTGTATATGTCAAAACCAAGAGAGAGAAAGTGATGCTTTTTGTATTATTTTTGTTATTCTTTTTTATTTACAAGTAATATAAAATAAAAGGATATACAAAACTTTAATTAAAAAGTCAAAAAGCAAAAAGCAAAAGCTTTCAACTTTTCACCCATCACTTCTACTTTTTACATCAAGTCACTTCACTTTAATAAAGTGACAACTAGTCATGTCACATCACTCAAAGTGACAAGTGATTTGACAATTGATGCGACTAGTGATTGACGCTCGATGTGACTTACGTGCCGCACTCGAATTCGAAATACGAATGCGCTCGCAATCACTCTCGGCTCGGGTTCGTTAATTCCAAATTAACAAATTTTTCGTCGCGTCGTAATTAAATGATTACGCCTAGCGAATTCATTATTCACATCGCTAACGAATTAATTCTAAATTAATTCGTTCGCCCGAATTAAAATCTAATTTCAATTCCGCGTCGAAATCTAATTTCGTATAATATATCGGATATATTATTTTATCGATTAATTCCAAATTAATCGTTCTCTCTCTTCAATGATATTTTATCCGAGATAAATATCTCCGTAATTAATCCCAGATTAATTTTCTCTCTCATCGAATTAATCCCAGATTAATTAAAGTGCGAGTCATACGTCATCGGTGAATCTTCAGGAACCGACCCATGAGATCTCCGGATATGTTGGTAGTAAATACGGTCGTTGGACTATCCGAACACGTAAGTACCTCGTACTACGTTTATACCGATTTACAAGACAAGGTTGGCTTCTAGCAAAGCGCCATGCCTACCCAATTCTCCAGAAATATTCTTATAGGAATAATAGATCTGTATCAAGCGTAGTATACTAAGTATTGTGAGTATCGGCCCAGTATCGGATAATCACGTGCTAGGGCTGGGGCTGGATAAGTGTCTACCCCGTCCGAAGCACATATCGGATGTCTGGTAACATAGTCTCTATAATCGGATATACATGACCTGGTCACAATATCCCGATTGGTGCGCAACACTCAAGAGCACTAGTACCGTATCCTGCGTGACATCATCTCCAATATGACTGAAGTGACACTTCCGTCTTGACATCACACCCAATACTCTACGACTCTCTGATAAACCCAGAAGTGGTGTACACAGAACCGGTCAAAGCCCCCTACCACAAAACCAAAGTTTATCGATTATCGTAAGTATTAGCGATGCAAGTCTCAGGTTAAGACTATACGCACCTACCTTGATTTCGGCCTCCCATAGACACATAGTCATAATACCAATGGGATTCCGAAGGGTCTATCCAGAGCGAAGCTGTTTCCCGTACCATCGGTGAAACACGACCTCCTATCGCACTTGCATAAGTATCCAATACTTATATATATGAGAACTATGTCGTTGTGCCCTCACAACGCACACAAGTGCAATACTAGCCTATTCCGCATTATCGATGTCCAGTCTCGATAATACTACGGCTAGGGATATTTAATGATTAATCCTTCGTGGACTGATACTGTCTCATATCATCTCAATCCCAGGAACTAATCATAGGGACCTCTCTTCATTTATATATCTATGGTGATCTAATCACAAATGATGAAAGTGCAATTTCCTTATTACATAGTTAATTTGCTACAACAACACAATGTTCTGTGCAAATAGTGACGCTATGGGTCATATTATCCAACATTAAGCTTAATGCATCTTGTTACTAGCTACTAATGAGATTGATTTGGTAAACTTAAAACAAACTTGACGAAGGAATTTTAGGTTTAAGACTCTAGACTTAATAGCCCACGATCTTTCTTAAGGATAGAAAACCCTTTAAACGATTTCCTTACAAGATAGAAATATACCTGTCGGGCGGGAGTAACCACAATTCCAACTTAGTCTTAATGAATCCAGGTAATTTAATTGACATAGACATATGATTTAATTAAGTTACCCTGGGTATTTGCATCCGACTATCAGACAGAGGCTTTTGCAGAATTTCATGTTCTAGGTTAGTAAACCAATATATTACATAAATATAAAATAATCACATCATCTTTAAAAAGATATTGGAAGAAATCACAACCCTGGATAGTTTTATAAATTTGAATTTTCCTCAATCTACTTTCGTGTCTTTTTATTTACTTGTTTTAATTTTAAAGTCACCATTCCAATCAAACAATCAATCCAATAGATACTAGTACTCATTTGGCCTCATAAAATTAATAGATTAGGTATTAAGTCCTCGTGGGATCGATAATTTTTATACTACTTGAACGATACATGCGCTTATGTTATACGCGTGTGACAACACCGGTCAAGTTAAGAGTATGTGGTTTGTATTAGTATATGTACAAGTAAATAAAGTGAATTCGAGGTATTTTGAGGTACAAGAGATTCTATGATGTTGATAGTCTAAATTGTGAATTGAAATTTTGATTATTGACATAAAAGTGTTTGAAAAAAAAAAAGGAAAGGAAAGAAGAAATAAAGAAATAAAGTTTTCAGATATTTTGATTTTGATTATAAATGATGAAGAAAGATTTCTGCCTCGAGGCTTGATTCACGTTTTCATGTTTTGGAGATTTATTGATATGTTCCATCGAGGTGCTTGATAATATATTTCTGTCTCAGTGCTCGAAAATGATTTTGATGTTTTTTGAAGCTATATAACTTTATTTCCATCGAAACGCTTGAAAATCTATTTCCATCACGGTGCTTGATGATTTTATATTTTTACCCTCCGTGGGGCTTGTATGTGTTTCGTCCCGACTTGGTCGTGGCACTTGTTATAGGGTACAGACCATCGGAAAATTGGCTGGCCCACTACCCTGTCGACTTGGTCCGTACTATTGGGGTTGGCACTCGGAGTGCCAATTTTATTATGTATTTCCTTATAAATACTTATTTCAATATTTTATTATGAATAAAATAAACAGTTTCTATTTTATAACATCTCTTTATATATTAAAGATGTAATTGACCTTAGAATGATAGTTATAATACAGTTACAAAAGTGTCGTAACAAACATTGAGTTGTATCATAACAGTATCATTTCTTTAACAGTTCTTGATCAAGGTTTACATTACTTGGTCAGTAAGTAAACCCGTTGATATCGGTACATGTCGTATATTAGAATCTTGGATTCCAATGGTAGATTCTCAATGAACCATGAGTCTTTAGTACTCGTATAGATATGTTGGTGTTTTATCGGGATAAAAATTGAACGACTCACTAAAGATTCTTAAGATAGATGTATACACCAACATTAATAAGAATCTTCTCGAGTTGAGTAGTATAGTGATTCTTTGACTTGAGTGACCATTGTGGATATATGAGATATCCTGCACACTTTGATGGTAGTCACTCACCGATCTCTTAAGGTCAGACTCCATCTGTTTGTTGGGTGTGGACTGATCCTCAAGATTTTCTATGTGTGTCAAGATAGAATTCAGTCAGCTCAATGTACAGAGCATAGGTATTCAATATAGAATTAGCAATATGTTAAATGTATCTCATAGTGGTAATTTTTTAAATTGTCTATAAGTATCTCATAGTTTCTGTTTATTGCAAAAAAGGAAAAAGAAATCAAACATGCCTACTCGACCCATCTTCCCTTCAAAACATCATTTTGGGTCTTAGGCTCATTGGTCACCCAGCCGATCACCACCGGCCGGCCGACGGCCCAGGGGGGTGGGCCTAGCCACCCCTTTTCTAAAGTGACCGGCGGCGGCCCCAAATCGCCATCGGCAGTGAGAAAAAGAGAGTAATGCACGTGATTATAATTTTTTCGATTTGTGCTCGATTGCACACGAAATGAGGGAGGAACACTCAGACCATGATGAAAAGTAATTCTGATTGGAATTCCGTTGATTCTCACACGTTTGTGGGATTGTTTGGAGTCCGTATATGCCCTCGAAATCTTAGTAAGATCTCTCGGTAAAAACCATAAATTTCAAGTCTATCATTAAATGTTCGAATTTTTCTAGTAGCTTCGTAGAATAACATATTGATATGAATTGAATTGTTTAAGTATCAGTATATTGAATATGAGCATTGATAGAATTCGAGTGAAAACGGAATGAGTTTGATCGATCCGATAGAATTTGCAAGTTTCTCGTAAAAGTGGGTTTTCACGTAGAATGATATGTTTTGATTTTAGCAATAAGTATTAGTTATATATGATATTATGAACATGATTGGATAAATCTAAAAAGGTTCAGAATCCTTCCGTTGAGTTTGCGGAAATAATTTCGGATGATTTTCTAAAATCACGTAAACCGAGAATTTAAGTTAACTGGCCACTTGGAATAGTTCATAACGATGTTTTTTAAGGTTACTGAAACTGAAAGTGTTGAAAATGGATTGATTTGGCTATACCAGAACGATCCGGGATTTTTTCGTAGTTTAGCCGAGAACTCCGTAAGTTATGATTCTGAAGGTATTTCGCTATTTGTTTTGGCAGACTTGACTAGAACCTGGAGTGCTCACGAATCCAGGTAAGTAACTCATGCTATGAGAGTTTAATGGCTGATTTTCTTATTTTGAATACACATATATACGGGATAGATGATTGATATGTTAGGTTAAACATACGATAGTTAAGAATTAGTTTGAGAATGAGTTCAAGGTTATGTGTAGTTAAATGAAACAACCATTACAAGCATGACTTTTGTGATTATCATGATATAAAGTAAGAGGTTTAATGATATTAATGTCTGAAGTATATATTGACGTGTTTGATATACTTAATGTCTATATGTATCTATGAATGTACATAAAGGTATGAATGTGTAAACGATATGAAAATATGTAAGTATATGAGTATGTATTCATATAGGCATACGATGTTAAGATATGTATAAGTCGAATATATTTATTTGGTAAAGATACTGTATTAAAAGTTTCTAGATAGAAATTATTAAAATGAAAATGATTGAACGTTAAATGAAGAGATATGAGGACTGTATGGGATATGAGATTTGATTTCGTAATGAAGTGTAAATTCATAAGTTTGAAGTATATGTATGTATATGAGTATCTGAATGGTTGGATTTTTTGTCGTGTATGTGCTTGTTTATGGGAAATCAGTGATGATTTTATGTTATATGGTGTGAAGTTTATTTGTTTTATTTGATTTGCTGATGTGATCTTTGATCTATTGATTGTTAAGTATGTTTCTTAGTGGTTACGTGATGACTATAGACATGTCTGAGTGTGTGTGATAGAACTCATGATGTGTATGGGTTATGTATGCTTATGTGAGATGAATTGATGATTTGAAATCGATGTAAATATCATAGGTTAAAGAGCGTGTTTTCTAAGTTATAATGATATATACGCATGTGTAAGTCTGAAATTGTATTTGCATGTATATAAAAGAAATGTGCTATGGTGTGCACGAATGTATATGAAACCCAAGTGTTAAGCTATTGTAAGGTTATCGTGGATTAAAGAAGGTTAGAAAAAGATTGTGTTGATATTGAAGAAAGAGGTTTTGGTATTATCGATAGTTTATAACCGAACAGAAGAAAGTTTGTTAGATTTACCGATTTGATGATATTTTAAAAATATTTACTGTGATAAGTATTAATATGTGACATCATGTTTCAACATTGAATTGTTTCGATGTTATGTGATGTACTTCGTAATTTTGAATCCATGTTTCGTGTGCTTTGAATCTCTAACCACTATATTGACAATATGTAAATATGAAAATTTGATATTGGTAAAGTATAAAAGATAATAGAATGTTGATAATTCTAAGACTTGTAATAACTTGAAAACTCTGAAAAATTTCTAGTGTAATTAATTTGTATATTTGTTTTAATGCTTGCATGGTTACTTACTGAGTTTTTATAACTTACACCAAACCAGTTTGCTAGTTTTTCAGGTTGGCTTCCAGATTGGTCAACCACAAAAACTTTGGAAGTCATGCTCGAGCCGCGGAGACCAAGCGGCTATCACCCTTTTAAGTGTCCTGGTAGAAGTTATAGAGGTTTAATAAGTTTATGATATTTTGGTTATTGTTTTGTTAGTTATGCTGAGCACGTGTGTAACATCTCTGATCTGAGGGATGTCACCGGCAGGGGATAGTTGTGCTAACCCCATAAGCCTCTGACTATCTGACTGATCGTAAACTATTCTAATGCAATGTCATGCATACAGACCATAATACAAACAACATAAAAATACTTTTATTAATGCATACTTAGGGAATACTTCTTTTACAACACTTAAGGACTACTTGTAATGACTGTCACATCACTAATGCATATATGCAACTCTAACCGGACTATAATACTTTGACTCTAAACTGGTGGACTCCAACCCTGGTGACTGCATCAGTATCCATCCTCCGCTGGAGGGGGGTTAGATCTTTATACGATCTAAGTGAGTGAACGAAAACTGAAAACTGAAGTAAAGGTCTTCTAACTTTAAAATCACATTTTCAAATATCTTTATGAGAACTCTTGTTCTAAAAACTTCATCAAATTTACTGAAACTGTCTTTAAAAACTCTGGCTTCGAGAAATCCATTTTCTGAAAACTATTGGTTAAAAATCTGTATTCTGAAATTCTGAAAAATGTGTTGTTGAAAATCTGAAATCCGAAAACTAAAAAACTCTTTCTTGTACTTCATTCTAAATTCGTCTTTCTAAATTCTTTTCTAAAACTCTTTTTTTGAAAACTGAAAAATTGAAATCCTTTTTTTTTCTGAAAACAGAATCTCCGCCCGTAGGAGCATCTTCGCCCGAAGGCGCATCTCCGCCCGTAGGTGTATCTCCGCCCAAAGGCGCATCTTCGCCCGTAGGCGCATCTCCGCCCAGGAATGTACCATCTGAGCGTTGAGGATCTAGGAGCGTCCCCCCAGTCCTCAACATGTGCACATGCTCTCTATATCCGTCAATTCCTTCTAAATCTCAAGTTACATACTGGGGTGAGGTTTTACCTCATTCCCCGAAAACATGAAAATCATACTTTAAAAATGAAATCTGTAAACAATGCTTTATAAAAATATTTTACTATCTCAAAACATAACTGTATATAAAAATAACTGTAAATAATTTATTCCAACGCCCTAAACCATGAAAATATAAGTCTAAAACAATGATAACGAAATAAAAATTAGTTTAAAGGAAAAGTGTCCACTCACAGTACTATGGTAAATCGAGAAGATTCACGGCGTGAGCTACCTCTTAGTATCCTGGCATCTATCTAAGGTCAATACGATCGTTAGTTTGCATAATTCGAAATATTTTCATATGACATAAAAGAATATACAATGTATGGATACAGAAACTTGCTGAATATTGATGAGATCTATGGTATCCATGAATTTCACGGACTAGGTTTAGAGTTACGCAAGTGAGATAGCGGAAACTTAATTTATTCTAACGGCCAGAAATTTACAATTTATATACCAACTTTGAAATTTTGCCAGAATTAACTGAGAATGAATCTAAGGCTGAAAATTTAAAATAATGATCCTCAATATATCTAGTTTATGATGGTTTTTACGGATCGCAATTCCGAATTCAGAAACTCAACTTATAGACCGAAATTCAAGGGCTGTCCAACAGAAAATCTGGGCACTGGGGCAGCAGGTCGGCCAACTTCAAAAATTCGTTCCGACCACGTCTTAAGTCCAAAAATTTTAAATTTTAGATATGTTACTCCCTTATTTGTCTAGAGTACCCAGAAATTTACGGAACTTGATTTCAACTTCTAGAACGCAAATTATAAAATTTTATTTACACCTTGTTCTGTTACCACAGAATCAGTAACTCACTGCAGTGCGGCTAAGTTTGAAAATTCGGTATAAATAGAGGGGATCATTTCTGGAGCTGAATGTTTTATAGAATACTCCTATATGAGTCTCATTATTTCTATTTTTTACGGATCTCGATTTGGACTCCTAGAACTCAAGATATAAGGCACTTTCCGCACCTTATGCAGCAGAGAACTGGACCAGTTCGCCACTGCTCTAACTCCAAATTCTGAATTTTTCTGCAATTTTATTTTAAGTCTAAAAAATCTGATTTTTGAGTATGTTATTTCCTTATGTATCTAGTTTACTTAAAAGTTAACAGTTCATAAAACGGAAGCTCGAAACCCCAGTTACAGCCGCTAGAGTAAGTACCATCCGGGTGGATCGATTTGCGGCAAAACATCGCTATAACTTCAAAATTTTCCCAAACAAACTTTATTCACTCCAAACCCATTTGTTTCATTTTCCAACACCTAAATACATGCCATTAAGTATTCTTTTTAACGTAATATTAAATATTTAAGTTATTGGGGTATTTCCACAAATACTTTATAAGCAACTAGCCCAATATCAAAAACAACTCATTCTTTACTTTCATTCTAACACTTCCAAGCTACAAACCAAAATACAAAACATCATTTTCCACTTAGTTTTCATCATCTAAAACATCAATTTACCATCAAATTAATTCTTAATTTGTTACACACATTCTACCAAGTTTTACCCAAAACTCAACAATTCTAAATTCTTTAACTATTCATGGTTTTAATCCCTAACAAGCATGTTATCAACATCAAAATCAAGTTATGATCACAATATGGTTATTAATTTCTCAAAACCTTAAAACTTTAAAAATGGGTCTTGGATTTCTTACCTTCTTCCTCTTGATTTCTTTATTCCTTAAGGATCTCTAAGCTTCTTCCTTCTCTTTCCCTCTCTCCTTCTCCTCTCCTTCTTCTTTCTTCTTCTTCTTCTCTTCTCCTTCTTTTCCCTCCTCTTTTCTCACGGATTTTTCTATCTTTCTTTCTTCAATTTCGTTCTCCCTCTCTTGGTATTAAGGAATAGTGATTCCTTTATATAGGGGGACTTAATTGATATAAAAACAAAGTTGAAGTATCTAGAAAAATGAAGAGTTTTGGAGATTTATCACTTGGGTCCGATTTTACTATTCACCAGGTTTTGCCTTGCCTTTTTGACCTAGTTCTTGCCCGATTTTGGAAAAATGTATAACGCAGAAATTGTAGGTCTCGGTCTAAGCTTTCCGACGATATAAAATTCATAAAAATCGGAGATCGTATGAAAAAGTTACATTCCAAATACGATGGGCGGTCCAAAGGTAACACGATACAGTCTTGTCCTGGGACTTCGAAAAATTTGCCGATCATTCCCAAAGTCTTTCTCATGAATGTATTTGAATCTTATCGTAATTTATTTCATATGCTTTCGTTCCGTATGTAATATAATCGCAGTGGACAGTAGTAAAACTACCGGTCGTTACAAATTCTCCCCCCCCCCCTAAATAGGATTCGCCCTCGAATCCTCTCTGGTGTCTAACTCGTGGTCTTTTAACTTTGCGAATATCCAAAGATGCTACTAAAACCTCTGTTGGCTACTTGATCTTCCTCTTTTCCATTTTCTAAGTCCCCGTTCCGTAATACTTCTGCTGAGTACTTTTGACTATTATCCTTCTATTCTTTTGTTGTACCTCATACTCCTCGTCTCTAAGATTTCATTCTTCTAGACTTTCACTTATGCCCCTTAATTCCTTAATTTAAGCAAATCCCGAGTAACTAGTATATTGGCTCTTACCAAAGATTCTAATATCTCATACCTATACTTGACATGTCTTATTTCACTTATCCAACTTGACATTTACATTATTTCTCATTACTAGACTATCAACTCCCTATATTCTTTTATAACCCTCAGCAGTCTTTAAGCTTTTCTTCAATGACCGCTTTACATTACCTATTTCGTCGTCTTCGTACTGTAATACAAGTCTACCAACCACCCATACCCGCGGCTAAACCATCCCAAACCCGTAGTGGTTTGGTCACCTTAAGCTAGGGCTGGGTACCTTACGCGATTCCTCTATCAAAAATTTCCTTGTAATTTCTTACCATAACCTTTAATGTATTCTTTTCATTCTTTCTTTATTTTTCTAAGAGCTTACTTGATATATGTTTCATCCTTGGACTATATCTTATAGATCTCAATTCTCGATCTTTCTCTATTATTCTTTTATATCCATTTGTCTTCTTATACACAGTCGCAACTAAAGTATCTTCTCTTTATTAATTCCCATACTAGGATAAACTTGCTTCCTTTGTTTTACATTATATTACTCTTCTGTTTGTCATTACCCCTTGACTATCTCATTTTCCATACTAGAATGAGCCATCTTAATGATTTACTTTTCTACCCCCTTCTATATCTGAATCTACTATAGATCACATCTCTTATTCTTTCTCGAAAGATATTTGTTCTTGATTATTCTTAACGCTGTCCTTATATTCTTATCATATGCTTTTCTAATACTTTTTCTTCTTGTTACTTTAGCTAATAACTTCTCTTTAAATCTCTTATTTAGGCTATCTTTTCCTTTATTTTATTCTGATTGTTGTTGTTCTTAAGAGTCGTATAATTTGATCATCTATTACTGCACTTATACTCACTTCCGTAGTATGTTAAGGTTATGTTTCAGGTCCATCTTTATTACTAGTATGGATCGAGGGTTGGGAGGGTGGGAACTAGTCTTGATCTTTTGGTGTTTCGGGGTCACATACCATTCGCCTAAAACTCTCATGTCACTCTGCATCTTATACCAACTCCTTCTAGAAGCAAAGTCCTTAACGATTTTCCTTATACCGTCTCTTTATTCCTTTTGGTCACTTACCATTTCTTCGGTTACTATTTTCTTTCCTTGAGTACTACTATAATCTCTTTGCTATTTTTCCTAAGAGGCTCATTTTTCTACGAAGGTTCCTTCCAAATCTTAGTTCCCTGACTCCTTATTCCTTTACTTTCTTAAAAGCTCTATTTATTTCAACTACTAAGGTCATCTTTTACTAAGTCTTTGGTCCATATACTACACTCTTCCTAAAACCCTTCTTTTTCTTAATACCATGAGGTTTCTTATAAGTTACTCACTATATTCCTATGGATCATTATCCATGAAAGTTCTTGTTTCTGTGAAGGTTTCATGTACTTAGCTCACTTTCAATATAGTATTTTTATTTTTTTTAAGTTTCTAGTCCATGATTCTTTGGATTCACCAACTAGTTGTCGAACTATCTCACAATTGTCTAATCTAAGAGTTACTCTTCTTTACTGGTTCTGCTCTCTTCTAGAATTCCACCACTTTCATCGATTCTTTACTCTATTATATCCTAATTATGTTATTTTTATGCTCAAATAAACTAAATTTTCCTTGTTACTCCTCACACTTCTCATACCATTTTCATGTCATGTTTCTTTAATATAGTCCTTACTAAGATAACTGTGAATCATTTCTTTATTCATTCCTTAAATCTAAACTTCCCGCATTTCCTCTAAACCTTGATTGATCCTTTTTATTCTATTATCCATACTAGTACTCTCACTACTTTTAATTATTTCCAATTTCATAAGCATATTCTTATAATTTCCTATGAATCTCTACTGACTTAGCTTGTCTATGGGTTTTACGGCATTTGATCTATTTATGAACTTCTACTAATCTAATAGGCTTCACTCTGAATTACCTTAATCTTTGAACTGTCTTAGGTTTTTTTTTCCTTCTTTAAATTCTCAAAGCTTCTTTGATTTTTCTCATAGATGGATGTTCTTGTTAAAGTCCTTTTTATTTCTTAAAATAGAAGCCTCGTCATCTATACTCATACTAATAGGAGACATTCTATCTCGTTGGTCATTTTCTTTATGTCTCGGAAAGTTTCTTTATCCTTGTTCTAGCACTTTATGTCCCGATGGAGTCTATTTCTCATGTAGGACATGTATGAAATAGACTCTATCAGGATAACTTCCTTAACCGGTATTCCAAAGGAGTAAAAATCTAGGTAGGTAAAAGTTCTATCTATTGGATCTCTTGACTAGGGGGAGCTAACTGTTATTTCAATCATTAATTCCTCTTGTTTGCCTACAAGTTTGAGTTCAAAGGATCTAAAGTCTCTCTTTCTCTATAGCATTTTGTAACCATTAGAAAGTTCTTGATCGTCTTTGATTCTCTTACTTCTTCCATCTTATAATGGCCTTTGGTTAATAATGGGATTGCTACCTATACAAATGGTTTTAAGAATATTGGATCCACTTAGAGGAATTCTACTAAGTAAGAAGGGTATCTTACTTGAGGGAAGACCCTTTTCTACGGTCTACTCATCTTTTATTCAGGTCTAATCTTGCTATGCTTATCTTTACTACTAGATTTGGTATTATCCTTTATTACTTAACTTCATGTCTCCAGTTCTTGTTACTATAGATTCTATTATTTCTTACCTGTTTCTTTTTCTCTATCTCTATCTACTTCTGTATCTTACTTCTAATTCTCAAATCCTTATTCTCTATCCTTATTAGAAGTTTCATCTATAACACTCTATTTTATGTTTCATACTACTGCCTTAATTACTTCTAACTCTCTCCTTATCCTCACCGGCCTATTCATGTACTTTGCTAACTTTGGTTGATCTTCCTTCCATGTCACTAGATGAACTCGTGTTGGATCACTTATGGTCATTTTTGATCATAAGGTAGGCTCTATCAAGGCGATTTCCTCATCTGGTGTCATTGGAGAATTCGATGTCTAGGTAATTTAAGATTCTATCCTTTATCGGATTACCAAAGGTAAAATGAATAACCGTTCATGTTTTGCATTTGGACATGTAGGTTGGGGTTTGAGTCTCTGGAGTTCTTTAAATTCTTTTGACATCTGTGTCCGTAAGGGTTCTCAAGATTACTCTAGAAATATATATATATTAATTCTATGGTTCCCTTGGCTATTCTCCGATACTCGTAAAATTCACTAACTATGAGAGGATCTTGAAGACTATTGAATTTACTAAGAATATTTCTTGAGTAGAATGGAATCTTAATTCTACTAGGCACTCTAACTAGTTCTCTATAGTGTTGCAACCATCGGGATAATATGGAGATGATGATCACGCATGGATTCATAACTAGTTCTCTATAGTGTTGCAACCATCGGGATAATATGACCAGGTCATGATTATCCGATTCAAAGAGACTAGTTGCATGATATCTGATATGTGCTTCGTACGGGGCAGACACTATTCCAGCCCCAAGCCTTGCACGTGACATCAGATACTGGATCGCTATACACGATAATACGGTATACTACGTCTGATATAGATCTTATATTCCAGTAAGAATATTTCTGGAGAATTGGGTAGGCATGGCGCTTTGCTAGAAGCCAACCTTGTCTCGTAAATCAGTAAAACGTAGTACGAGGTATGTATGTGTTCGGATAGTCCGACGGTCGTATTTACTGCCAACATATCTGGAGATCTCTTGGGTCACTTCCCGAGAATTCACCGATGATGTTTGATTCAAACTTAATCTGGGATTAAAACGGAGAAACTTTATCTAGGATAAAGTACTATTAGAGGAGAGAGAATGATTAATTTGGAATTAATCGATAAAATAATATATTCGATATATTAAACGAAATTGGATTTCGATTCGGAATTAAAATTAGATTTTAATTCGGGCACTCGAATTAATTTAGAATTAATTCTCGAGCGACGTGAATAGTAAATTGGATTTGTTTACGAGGCATCGGAAAAATCGTTAATTTAGAATTATCGAAACCGAGCCCGGAATGTGTTTACGAAGTTGCGCCGATTTTGAATCGCGTGCGGCCGCAAGTCACATCGTAAATCACATCGCGAGTCATATCACATGTCATTGATGTGTGATGGAAGTCAAATCACTTTATGAAAAGTGACTTTGACTTTTTGACTTTTGACCTTTTGACTTTTGGAGGGAAAATTGGGGGGGGAAAGGGTTTTAACTTTTTGGAAAGGTTAAAGCTTTTCTTTTTCACTTTTCACTAGGGTTTTGGTATTTGATACAACAAAAACACTCTCTCTCCCAAAACACCACTCCCTGGCTGAAACTTGAGGGAAATATACCTAGGGTTTTTTTGTTTGATTTTTCAAAGGCCATTTTTGCTAGCACACTTTGGTGGATCAAACAAAGGTGATAGGGAATAGATTCAAGAGCTTGGATCTCATTCTTGGAGCTTGGAGCTTGGAAATTTTCTTCAACAAAACAAACCTTCCTTGGCCGAATACTCATCAAGAGGAAAGAGGAATTTTTGTTGAGCTTCATCACATATGTTCATTGTTAGTGTGTTTTCGCCACTCTTTCAATATTCATTCTTATTTCATGCTTTGTGATGATCTTGGGACTATATTAGAAACCCAACAATGGTATTGAGCCTTGTTAAAGCATGAAATATATTAGGGTAAAATTTGGGGAAAATCCATGTAAGCACGATTTGAGCAAATTGATTGGTTTAATATGCTTGTATATGATATAATGAGATGTGAATGGATCAATTTCAACAAATAATGATTGGATCAAAATTTGGACTTCCCTTTGGCTTGGCCGAAACTTGATGATACCCTAGGCTCTTGGTATTTTTTTTTTTTGTGATGATCATTGGATGAGTTGAAACGGTTGGATAAGTCGATTTGTATTTCGATCGGATTGAAAAATGAAACCGGACTAAAAATCCCACCTTAGCCGAGAGCATATAGGCATGTATGGACTTGATTTTTCATGAAATAATGTTGGACATTAGTTTATGATATAAGCATGATTAAATGATAAATTAATGTTTTTGAAAGATTTATTTAAAAGGGTTTAATCATGTAATTACACTTATGTTAATTGGATTTTAAAATTTGGAATATTAAAATTTGATTAATGGGCTTAATTTTGAATTGGGCTTGAATTTGTTATATTTGAACATAATGGGCTTGGTTGGGCCAAGTTGGTTTAGGCCAATTGGATTGGATCCAAATTGGGCCTAAATCATTCCATTAAGTCCAAATGTAATAAAATGGGCTTTAAAGGTTTAATTGGGCCTTATAGGCTTGATATTGGTTTCTTGGCAAATAAGGGTGATTCCTTACTTGGGCTTGGTAATTGGGTTTGACCTACATTGACCAAGGCCCATGCCTTATGAAATCAATTGAAAGCCCATTGGATTTTAATTAAACTTACATTGGATGTTAGTTGGGCTTTGAGACCCAATAAGATTAGATTTGGAATCTAAGTCATTAAAGCACATTAAAAAGTGTAAATATTTAATTTGGAATTAAATAAAAGAATTAGTATTGAATACGACTTAAATTAGATTTAATGAGTAGTTCGATATAATTCGAAAATTCATACTTTGAGTACTTATTCTCAAACGAGTTGGACTCGCGCAAAAAAATCAAATCATTGTTTGAACATTGGATGGTCACTTAATAAAGACTAATTAATTGGATTAGATTGGTTGTAAAGCATGCCTTGAATGAATATATGTGATGTGATGAATGAATAGTGTATATCGGATGGATATTAGAAGGGAAATTGACAATTTTAGAAATTATTGTAAATTTATAATTTATAAATTGGACCTGCGTGTCCAGCCTTTCTCTCTTATTGATTCTCTGTATTCTCTTCTCACCTAATTCCCTCAATGTTAATGAGGTTTCTATTATTGTAATATAATTGGGTAGAAGTAGAATAGTGCTAGCCGGGGAGTGGAAAGAGAGTGATTTGTTCTAGGAACAATATATTATATATCCATCCGCATATCGCTATTATTTACTTTTCGCGCCTTATGATGTTTTAGAAGCATGCTTAAGGGTGTATGATGAGACCTTAACAAAGATAATAAATTGGTTGCCAATTTACGCAAAAGAACCCTCAATATAATATTAAGAGTTTTCCTTCCGTTGAGTGATTCTTACTCAAATCCAAAATTGGCATTGGCTTGTTGGCCAAAGTCAAGGCCTTTGTCAATTGCGGATGTGTTTGAATCATGAAGGTTTTGTTACATATCGGTGTCTTGTCCAAGTTGTGATTTGTTGGCCAAAGTCAAGATCACTTCTTGTCCATCGACATTGATTACGAAACTTTCCATGTCAACGGGTCCCGCTTAACTGGAATCATTAAGCTTGTTGTGCCAAAGCCAAGGCTTAGTTGATTCAGAGGAAAAAGGGTTAGGAAAATATGTTTGACATATTGGCATATATAAAGTATATGTGTTTTGGACTTGGATGTCCACCTACCGGATCTAGGAGTTGGATTTATCCAATTGATCTTCGAAATCTACCTAGTTAAATATCAAACAGCTTGTTGGCCAAAGTCAAGGTTGTGTGTTATTTAACGGGATCCTAGCCCACTAGGAAACTAGGTTTCCCGAGTACTCAACAGAGGGTTAGAGACTCGCCGAAAAATAGTGGGAGGCTAGTATTGAATTTGCAATTTCATTCAGATACTTAGCTTTACGCGCTTTCAAATAATTTCGTCAAAATTACTTTATTAGTTGGACTAATATATTGTTATTTTCCTATGTAACAGTTAGACTGTACCCATTATCGTTGACTAGATAGTTGGACTATCTAGTC
>SKCR01031230.1:0-16628 GCA_019454045.1 Zanthoxylum bungeanum | reverse complement strand
GTAATTTTTGTCCGATTTGAATTTAATCCAATTAATTCCACAATCGACATCTAATTAACTTCCCGAATGATTTCCAATACATCTAATGTTCAAAAATCAAAATCCCAAGACTTTATAGGGCAATGTAGATTCGGCCAAGTGATACTTTTGGGTTTTATGTTCAATCAAATTCCAATCCAATTAGTTTCAAATTAACATTATCCTTAATTATTCCAACTCATCAAATTAATCAAAATCAAAAATCCAAGAATCCAAAAAATCACATTACATTCGGCCACACAGCAAATTTTGGGCAAAATTGATCCAATCACATTTTGTTGAAATTGATCAATCAATCTTCAATTACATATATTAAGCATGCTTAAACATCCAATTTTATAAAATCATGCTCAAATACAAAGTACCCAATTTTTAAGCCCTACATTTTCATGCTTGAACCTATAGCTCTTGATGCCATTGTTAGGTTTTATCTAGGTCCCAAGATCATTTACACAAGCAAGAAATCAGGTGTGAACCATCAACGGAGGTAGCAAATACTCACATCGATCGGTTGAGACGATTTGAGAAGCAATAAAATTATTTTCCCCTGCAATTTCGGCCAAGGCAGTGAGCAGCCCACTGCTCCAAAATTTCAGATTTGAGCTGAGAAAATGAGCTCCAAGATTGCGTCAACGGATCTTGCTCATGGGTGAACCTCTCTACCACCTTCGCATTCCGTAAGTGTGCTAGCACTTGAGTTTTTGCCACAAAAAACCCTTTGCTTCCCCATTGCTCACGCCAATTGGCTTCAAAAACCAGTGAATTTCTTCTTCCTATGGACGTGACTTGGAAGAGAGAAATGAGAGAGAAGAATGTGTTGTGTAATTATTGGTAAAGCATTTTCCAAAAATGCCTTTATATATTTTCCAAGAAAAAAATACTAAAAACAATTACTAATTGATTAAATAAAAACCAAAAGTAAATGCTTTTCCCTCCACACACTATTACACCACCAACTTACATCATCACTATTCATTGTCACTTTAATAAAGTGATGTAGTCTTTCAATCATTCAATCAATCACATCAATCATCAATCAATCACATCACTCAAAGTGACGTTTGATTTGATGCTTGATGTGACGAATGATTTGACGCTTGATGTGACTTGCGTTGCCGCACTCGAATTCGAAATACAAATGCGCTCGCAGCAATCACACTCGGGCTCGGGTCCGCTAATTCCTAATTAGCGAATTTTCGTCGCGTCGTAATTAAATGATTACGCCTAGCGAATTCACTATTCACGTCGCTAACGAATTAATTCTAAATTAATTCATTCGCCCGAATTAAAATCTAATTTTAATTCCGCGTCGAAATCTAATTCATTTAATATATCGAATATATAATTTACCGATTAATTCTAAATTAATCATTATCTCTCTCTAGACGATATTTTATCCTAGATAAAATATCTCCGTAATTAATCCTAATTAATTTTCTCTCTCTTCTATATAATCCCAGATTATTTAAGAGTGCGAGTCATACGTCATCGGTGGATTATCGGGAAGCGACCCATGAGATCCCCGGATATGTTGGCAGTAAATACGGTCGTCGGAGTATCCGAATCACGTACGTACCAAGACTACTTCTACTTCTACCGATTTACAGACAAGGTCGACTCCTACCAAAGCACCAAGTCTTCCCAATTCTCCGGAAATATTCTTATAAGAATATCTAAGACTATTATCAGGCGTAGTCTACTAAGTATTGTGTATATCGGCCCAGTATCGGATAGTCACGTGCTAGGCCTGGGGCTGGATATGTGTCTGCCCCGTACGAAGCACATGTCGGATGTCTGGTAACTAGTCTCTATAATCGAATATACATGACATTGTCATAATATCCGATGGCCGGCCAGCACTTAAGAGCACTAATACCGTATCCTGCTTGTGACATCATCTCCACTATGACTGGAGTGATACTTCCGTCTTGACACACACCACCCAATACTCTACGATTCTCATATACCCAGCATTGGCGTACACAGAACCTGTTACAGCCCTGGACCTGGACCTCAACTAAAGTATATTGATTGTCTTAAGCATTAGCGGTGTAAGTCTCAGGTTAAGACCAAATAGACCTACCCTGATGTCGGACTCCCATAGACACATAGTCATAATACCAATGGGATTCCGAGGGGTTTATCCAGAGCGAAGCTGTTTCCCGTACCATCGGTGAAACACAACCTCCTATCGCACTTGCATAAGTATCCTATACTTAAATATATGAGAACTATGCCGTTGTGCCCTCACAACGCGCACAAGTGCAATACTAGTCTATTCCGCATTATCGATGTCCAGTCTCGATAATACTACGACCAGGGATATTTAATGATTAATCCTTCGTGGACTGATACTGTCTCATATCATCTCAATCCAGGAACTAATCATATGGACCTCTCTTCATTTATATATCTAAGGTGATCTAATCACAAATGATGAGAGTGCAATTTCCTTGTCACATAGTTAATTTGTACAACAACACTATGATCTATACAAATAGTGACGCTATGGGTCATATTATCCAACAGTTTTCTTGGCACTTTTCTTGCTGTTTCTGGGTGTATTTTCTGGACAGTTTCGGGTGCAGTTTACTGGGCAGTAAGAGGGGTTTTTACGTGCAGTTTTGGGTTGTGCGGTGGAGAGGGCTGTGCGGTAATGAAGGGAGCTGTGAGGTGCGCTTATGCGCAGGTAATTTTCAGGTCAGTGGGTGAAGGATGAGGGCTGTTACGTGAAAGGGTTGTAGTGACCGAGAAGATGAAGGTGTGATCAGGGGTTCCAGTGGCAATGAGGATGCGTGGGCTTAAGGGTGAAGGTCAGTGGCATTGGTGATGATTGCTTGATGATAAAGAGTGTAATGGTGAGGATGAGGGGCGTATCTTGTAGAGTTTATTATGGTGTGCTGGGTTGTTACGTGAAGATAGGTTGTGAAACTTCTGGTTTGAGTGCAATTTATGTGTTTGGCCGTGTAATTTCAGTTTGTTGAAGCCATGGCTACGTGAATTAGGGTTTATTTCTTTTTGTTTTTGTAATTGCCGTTTGAGAGTGGGAGTGAGGGAGAGGAGAGCTATGAGCTTTTAGGGTTTTTTAGGTTGTATTGCCGTGTGTTTTTTTTTTGAATTCGGGAGATGAGACCTAGGGTTTAATTTTGGTTGTGTTTATATAGTAAGGGGATGTATTAGGGTCAGGGTTTGCATGGTTTAATTAAGGAATAAAATCAATTATATTAGGTGTATTTTAATTTGATTATTTTAGGCAAGAAATATGTGTATTTTAGGTGAATAATATTTAAATTAGGTGATTGATATCTTTAATTTTGGAATGATTTAATTTTAATTGGAAGTAAATTATTTATTTTGGTATTTGATTTTAATTTAATTTAATTTGTTTTATTTAATTGGATTTAATTTATTTAATTTAATTTAATTTATTAATTGGTGTTACTTTGTGAATTTTAGATTTAACATTAATTTAATTAATTTGGTTATTTAATTAATTTAATTTGTGAATTTAATTTAATTAAGATTTCATTTTAATTGGTTTGTGATTTTTAGATTAAGAATTTAATTAATTGATTGGTTATTTATTTTAATTTCGATTATTTAATTTAATTTGATTTTAATTTAATTGGTTTCAATGGATTTTAATTTAATTCAATTAATTTAACTTGTGTTTAATTGGTTTCGATTCAATTTAATTTGTGTTTAATTTAATTGGTTTTAATTTATTTAGATTTAATTTAAATTTAATTTGTGACATGTATTTTATTATTTTGGAGGTGATTTAATGGGCTTGGGCTAAGTTAAGTTTCAAAACGGAGATTCAACAGCGAACCCGAAGCTAAACACGTGAACTAAATCCAACAAAACGTCAATTCTTGACGCTTCCTTCCGACGTCCGTTTCCCGTGACTTCCGCGACTTAAAAGATAGTTGTCTCCAAAATAAGACTCCTCATCGGGTTTCACATGCAAAAATGCAATGCCTACACTACTCAACATACATATTGGTCAAAATAGTCTAAATTCCTATAAAGCCTAAATCTAAGTTCGCATGCTTTAAAAATAAATTCTCATAACGGCAAACATAACTCATAAATACGTTAAATTAATACATGCAAAATAAACATGTGGCCAAGGAATTTGGCCGTTTTCAATGTAGGACCTCGCATACCCGGTTGGACGTATTCCACGTCAACCGAGCATACCGTGTCCGGAACAACAAAATAAAATATAATAAAGGGTGCCCTCATGTCTTACCTTTTTAGTCGCTTTTCGAGAGTACGTTCCACGGTGTCGGAAGGGTTATCGTTCCACTTTTTTTACTGGTCCGCTGTTTCTGCTGTTTCTGCTGTTTTCACTGTTCACTATTTTCACCGATTGTCACTCGTTATTTCCGCTCATAGTTTTCGCTGTTTTCATAGTTTTCACTGTTTTCTGGTCAGCTTTCTGCGGGTTTATGGTGTAATTTTGCGGGTGTGGTTTGTAAGGATTTCGGTGACAGTTTATGGGGGGTATTTACGTGTGCATGGCCTGCATGCAAAGGGAATTTGTGGGCTGCTTACTGGGGTCTAGGTCACGACAATCCTGGGCAGTGGATAAGGGTTATTCTCGATAGTGCAGGGGTGGATAGTGGACTGTGTTTGGCGTGGCTGTTTGTGGCGTGATGATGCGCTGTGTACGTGAAATTGGTTGGCGAGTGTAGCTGTTGAACGTGAGAAGAGGCAGGTGTGCGCTGAGTGGAATCAACGTGAGCGTGGGTTTATAGCTAAAGGCAGGTGGTGTGGGCAGTGCTTGGCGTGAGTGTTTGCTGAGTGAATAAGGGTTGATGAGTTTCCTGGACGATGTGGGACATTGAGCATGAAGTGAGCTGAATTTGCAAGGGGTTTGGGTGGAGTTAATTGAGTGTAAGCAATGGGGGTAGTTTCCCAATCAATGTGGGACAAGAGGAAGGGTGATTGCTTGGTGTTTTGGGCGTGATGGAGGGTCTGTTTGTGGGTGTATAGGCGTGTATTTGAGGGCTGTTTGGAGGGGCTGTTGGGCGTGATTTGAAGGCTGAAATGGAAGGGCTGTTGGGCGTGATTTGAAGGCTGAAATGGAGGGCTATAGGCGTGAATTGCACTGCAGTTTGTGAGGGCTGATGGAAAGAGTTTGATGTGTTGAATCAAGGGCTAGGGTTGATCTTCTACGAGTGCATGGAGAGGGGGCTGGTGAAGCTTATGGCGTGAGGCAGTGGCTGTGAGATTAAAGGGAGTTTGGGCGTGTATGCAGTGGAGAGATTAGCAAGTTGGCCTTATGGTGGTAACAAATGCCTCGGAGCCGAGAGTTGTGTGGGCAGTGTATTATAGTGTGTTTAAGGCATGATCCAAGGAGATGATAGGGGCATCAATGAAGGAGAAAATTGAGGGAGAGAAATGGTGAAGATTGAGTGCTTTCGGTGGGTGATGGGAGGAGAAAATTAAGGAAGAAAATTTGGTGAAGATTGAGGAAGAAATTTCGGTGATAATGGCGTGTGGGGTTATTGTTTTGATTTTGGTTTTGTTTGGTGGAAGATGGGAATAGCGTGTGGGGTTGAAAGGAAATTTGGTGTGTGGTTTTTGTTTTGGTTTGTTTATTTTTTTGTTAGTGTTGTTGTTTATTTTTTTTATTTATTAAATTGGGTGGATTTGATTTAAGTTTGTGTGTGTGTGTGTATGTTACACGTGAGGGTTGATTTATGTTTGGTTATTTGTTTATTGTTCATTTGTTTGATTGGTTGGTGGCTTATTATTTTATGTTTGTGTATGGAAGTTGAAGGGACACAGGGTAGGTTTAAGGTACGGGGCGAGAATAAATTTTGAAATAGAGGCTCAATGAGCAAACCCGAGGTTAAGCGAGCGAACAAAAATCCAACAAAACGTCAATTCTTGACTTTTCCCTTCCGTCGTTCGTTTCCCGCGACTCCCACGACTTAAAAGGTGGTGCCTCCGTACGAGGCTCATCATTGGGCTGATATGCCAAAATGCAATGTCTACAATTATGTACAGTGAGTGAGCCATCAAGGTATAATGTACGTAAACGGACCTCGGGTATAGATAAGATCTATAAGTCGCGTGAGAGACAGTAACCATATTTATACTAGCAAAGAAATCAAAGGTGCAGAAGAGTAAACCAGAACATAATAACCAATGTCAACATAGTAATAAAGAACATAGCTTTAGCATAAAAGTATATATAATCAGGCTTAGTATAGATACCTTGCCCTAGAACTCCTCAACCAATCAATAATAATCACTAGAGAAAACTACCCTGATGTAACTTCATAAATAAGGGAACCATCAGTTGGCAGTAAGCATACATGGAGAGGTTAGCTATGAGTCATGAAGTCCTAAAACCATTGATAGTCATATGTATGAGAACTCGAAGAAGGAAGCTTAATAAACAAAGGAGACTCAGTAAGGAGGAAACTGAGAAAGTCAAATAGTTGGTTAAGATACAATAATAAATGATAAAATAAGGTACACCTTATAAAGTCATTTAAGTGAATAGCTGAAGAACCCGAAGTATACACAGGTCAAGGGAAAGAGAAAGTTATTGGTTATAATATAAAAGTACTATGGGGATACTTTAAACATGAAGAGTAACATAAGTTCCTAAGGATATTTAGAAGTTATTGTTGTCATGACAATGAGGTATGAAGGTTCCAAATCAGAATGGAACTAAGATGAGTAGGACGGCAGGCCACATATATAGTACAAGTTTGGAACCGATAATTCATATGGATAGTTGAGATAAAGAAAGTTGAATATAGTTAGAGGTTTAGAAATGAGATTTCCCTTATACGTAAGGATAGTTGAAGTATGACAGAAGTTTTTCAAAAGTTATAAAACCAGAAAGAAAGGTAAGTATAGCAAAAACAAAAAGGAAGATAAGGAAGATAAGTATAGTAGAAACACAAGATATTCTCAAACCAAGACGAATCCACGAGTTAGACCCTAAAAACGATTCGAGGACTAATTCTATTTAAGGGGGGAAAATTTATAACGACCGGAAATCCCGACTACTGTTACATCATAGGACAAGTTTTAAATAATATAATCTATGTTTGAACATATATACATTCATGAAATGACTTTGGGGATAATCGGTGAATTCCTCGAAATTCCGATACAAAACTGTATAATGTTCTATTCCGAACAGCCCATGGTATTTGGGCCATAAATTTCTCATACGAACTCTGCTTTTTATGAATTCTATATCTTCGCAAAGCTAAGAGCGATATCTATAACTTACAAGTTGAATATTTTTCTAAATTCGGATAAGAACTATGTCCAAGTTGGTGATTTTCTTAGACATTTTGCACAATAACGAAAATAAGGCATAAATAAGAAATTATTCTTCAAACCCAAGCCCAACTTTTCTTTCATTATGGCCCAATAACTCTAACTATCCCTCAAACCCCCTAGAATTTTCTAGAAAAGACTATACAAGTCAAGAAGAAGGAAATGAGTTAATAGCCCCAAGTATATAAAGGGTACTATTCTTGCATCTTGAAAAGAGAAAGAATAGAGAAAGAAACGTTGAGAAATAAGAAGAAGAAGGAAGAAAGAAGAAGAAAGAGGAAAGAAGGAAGAGGAAACAAGTGTTAAATACCCATTCATCAAACAATGAAAAGAAAAGTCCCCATGTGAGGCTTGAGGAATGAAGGAAATCAAATGGATATGTGGTAAGGGAACCTTGACCCAAATTTGGAATTATGAAATATTGATAATATGAAGGTATGTTGGTGTTAATGGCATATTAGGGGTTGCATTTAGTGGAAAAATGAGCATGGGAATGAATTGTATCAAAAATTATCCAATATTTGAAAATTCTAAGTGTTGAGTTAAAACTAGAACAAAGAGATTAAAAAATTGTTTGAGGATGTTAATTTGGAATAGAATATGTGAAGTTGAAGTTCAATGGATTGGTTTGTGTAATAATTTTGAGATAGAAGTGTTGGTGATGAATTTGGGGCAAGATAGACTTTAGAAAACAAGTTTAGAATCCTGTAAAATAGGCCTGCGTCGCGACTCACAAGGGCTCGCGTCGCGACGCGTACTGGGGATTTATGTAGATTAGTTACTAGATTGTACGCATCGCATCGCGTAAAGACTTGTGTCGCGACGCGCACTAGAAACTTTCATACATGCGTTTTTGGAATTGTGGGCGTCGTGACGCGTAGAGCCGTTCATCGCGACGCGTGATCAAAAACTTCCCCAAATCAGTTTTAGTTCATCCCGGTTTCACCCTAATGTGATAGAGGCCACCCTAAGGGTCTCGTACCAGCTCGCATATACACATTGCATCATAATATAAATATAATATGCCTTGAAGTGATAACAAATGTTCAATTGGATAGATTTAACCTAGTTCCAAAGCATATTCCACAACTTATTTCTAATTGAGTTTCTTAATTATAGATCATCGCATGAACCACAATTCCCTTCAACGAGTGGCATAACACCAGCCAAATTTCAAACCAGTGAGTGGACATTTTCCTTTCAAGTTGATTTTCTTTATGTTATTTTAAATATTAGACTTATATTTTCCGCGTTTATGGCGTTAGCCAAATTTGTTTTGCATTATTTTGTAATTAAGCATGTTTCGAGAAATTTTTTAGAAAGACTTGATTTAAAAAGCATGAGTTTTGTGATTTTCGAAGGCATGAGGGAAAAACCCATCTCAGCTCTAACTTATAGAATTGACGGATGACATGTGCACATGTAGATGACTAGGAGATGATGATATGTAACGCCCCCAGATCCTATTTCAGGACTATGGATGACATATGTCCCTATATCCTAGTTTCAGGATCATGTAGTAGCATGGATTCACACTATTGACTCTAATTTAGGGACATGTAGTGGCATGCTTTGGGGGATGGTGATACGTAACGCCCCAATGTCATGGATTAACACTTCTAGCTCTAGTTCAATGGTTTGGGGGAATGTGATACGTAACGCCCCAAGTTCACTAGTTTAGGCGTGTGAGGGACGGCGATGAGTAACACCCTCACACGTCAGGTTTTCAGAGATAGAGATCGGTTTTAAGAAATAGTTTTCAGATACAGATTTCAGAGATAGTTTCCAAAGAGAAGTTTTCTAGAAAGGAAAGTTTTCAGAAACAGCAGATTTGTAAGAGACTTTCAAAAAAGATAAGTTTTACAAAAGAGTTTTCAGACAAGATTTTCAGAAAAATAGTTCAGAGTTTTCAAACAATAAAAGAGTTTTCATATAAGATTGTTTCCTGGGAGGACTTCGGTTTTAGAACCAAGCATTTTCATAATAGTATTTCAGTTTTCGTTTTAAATCGTCCACTCACTTAGATCGTTCAAACGGTCTAACCCCCACTTCCAGTTTCTCTGTTTTGCAGGTATTCCCAGAGGACGAGCTCGAGAGGATGAATACTGTTGGCATTCACTAGAGGGTTTGGTCCACCAGGTCGAGTCGGAGTTCAGTTCAGTCAGTGTCAGAAAATGTCATGTATCATATAGTTTGTTTAGTAAAGTATACACATGTAAAAAGTTATAAGTGTTCGATACTAAAATTGAGATGTGTAGTGAATTTGAGTATTTAGTTGAAAAGCATTATACATTTATGATGTTAAATTGGGCAACGGTCTAACGCTTGAGTTTATACATGAAATGAGTTTAACATTGTCAGGAAGTCAGAGGCTCAAGGGAATATAATGGTCTATTTCCTGCTGATTGCATCTCCGAATTGGGGATGTTACATAGGATTAGCAAAAATCTTTGTGAGGGCTTTCGTGATTTGGTGAGTCTCCATTACTTCTTCTCATAGAAAAGAAATTCATGACCTGTCGGCCTTCTACTTCCAGGAAAGAATACTTTGTAAGTTTTAGTACCCCGACAAAACCTCATCATCACGCCACGTGACAGCTTCATATTAAAGTTATAAAATTAAATTAATAATTTATTAAAATACATATTACAATAAAAATACATATTATAATTTTATAAGAATTCTGTTATAACAAGGAAACACATTAAACTATCTTATTAAAATAAAATAAAAATATTATTAAATTATTTATAATTAAAAAAATCTCTACAATTAATTTTTTATTATTAAATTATAAATTAAAATATCTCTACAATTATTTATAAAATTAGAATATAAATAATTAACATAAGAAACCTATTACAATATAACAACATAATCTAATATTAAAGTAAGACATATATTAATTTATTATTAATTATAAGATTAAAATAAAGAAACATATTAATAAGAAAATGACATGCTCAAAAAATGGTCTTTTACTCCCAAGTATAAGAGTGTCGAAGTAATAAAATAACCCGGTAAGTCTAAGGTCGATCCACAGGGAATAGATTTAGTAAAATAAATGATAAGTAGAGCGAAAAGAAAAAGGTTTGATTTGTTGGAGTTGTTGGAAACTTTTAAGTGAAAATGTAGTAATAAAATGAAATGCTGGAGTTGGGGGATCCACTTTTAATATTTCAAATCTAGAAATCTCGCTTAATTATAATATATAAATTGTCTTTGTTACCCAATTAATTTATCTCAGGAATTAATTATGCCAATATATAGAGCCGGCTATAAATGTGGTAGTCTTTTTTGTCGATAACTAGTCATGCCAAGGTATTAAGTATGCCAAAAATATAAAACCAGACATAAAAGCGGTGATACCGTATAAAACCAGCCATATAGGCGGTGATACCGTTTGTCTATAACAAGTCATGCCAAGGTACTCAATTATGCCAAAATCGTATAAAACCATCCATATAGGCGGTAGCAAGATAAAACCAGCCATACATGCAGTAGCAAGATAAAACCAGCCATATAGGCGGTAGCCAATTTTGTCAATAATTAATCTAGATCTAAATCAAGTTTTAATCATTACATTATAATTTATTTATTATAATGTAGGCGATATTGATCTAAGTTTTCATTATAAAAGCTTCACCTATTACCCCAGCGGAAAGAAATTAGCTACTCATTTTGTAATTAAACATACTCATAATTTTATTACTAAAAGAAAAAGACATTATAAAAAGCTTTAAATAAATAAACACACAAGACACTCTCTGTCCAAAATCTATAGAAGAATTCAGAAAGAAAGCATCAAAATTTCTTCTGTCGGAGGCTTCAATTTATAGGCAAAGTTTGGTCGGCGCGTCGCGACGCCAAGGCTCTGCGCGTCACAACGCGAATGCCATGTTGGGGAAACGTGTCGAGAGAATAGCGCTTTTCACGGTGTCTTCGTCTTATTAGGGGCGTCGCGACACGCAGACATTTTCGTGACGCGACGCGGAAGCTGTTTTTCTATTTTTGCCCTTTTCCAATTCTGGCTTTTTCTATCGAGCTTCAGAGCAGTATTTTACCTACCAAATAACAAAAATAACACAATAAAAATATACAAAACATAACTTAAAATATTATTTCACAAACGTGCTAAAATTAAAGGGGATTAGTGAAACTACAAGTGTAAAATGATTGATTTATCGTATAATAAATATGCACTTTTTAGTGTTCATCATACCCCCTAACCAGCTTATTACTAGTCCCTCGTAATTCAAGCGAAATCTAAAAGCATAATTCTTATCTAAGTTAACAATTGTTTTCTTTCTTTCTAAATGATCAAATAAATGACTTCTCATGTACTTTTTACCATTCTTCCATATACTCATAAAAAAAGGTAATAATCAATATATTGTGCCCACAATATTCACATGTATTTGTTGAAAAGAGAGTAATATTTTTGTCCTAAAATTATGTTAGAGTTTACACCTTTTGGCAGTGAAAGTTTGTTTATAAACATATCTTCAATCCTTGTATCGAATTTTGGGCTAGTGACTCCCAACCCAGTTGGTTTTAGGACACCGGGTGTTAAGACACCCTACGGACTTAATTTCTCGGATCTCAGATAAAAAAGAAAAGTGTTTGATTTCCTTAAGCTTTCTTTCTAACCCTTGTAAAGAGCTTTGGGCCAGTAACTCCCAGACTAGTTGGCCTTAGGGCACTAAGTGTTAAAACACCCCAACAGACTTAATTGCTCGAGTTAAAAAAGCTACGAAAACGAACTTATTCAACACCAACTCAAGCCCTGCCGTTTTACGCGAACAATTAATACTTACTGAGGTAAGATGTCCGGTTACTAAGTAAAAACTTTATCAGTTATTTATTTATTTATTTTTAACTAAATCAAACCATACCGTTTGACGCGAACAATCACGGCTTACTGAGGCAAGATGCCCGATTACTAAATAAAAGCATGATCAGTTTTTTTAATTAAAAACATAAATTTCATTGTCTTGAGGTGTTACCTCCAACAGACTAGAGAACTGAATATTGCAGAATTTTCACTTACCACCTATGATCATATGTTACCATGTTGTTGATAATATCTGTCAGATGAGCATATAAAGATCAAATTTAATCAATGTTGTGGAGAATTCACAAATTTAAATGATTCAAAAAGATATGAACAACAAATAACTTATTACGAATTATATTGAGATGCGTCTCAGGAGTGAAAACTCCTTACACAGCCACCTTTGAACAACAATTCCACTTGGTTTAGAAAAAATTTTGTTGTTAGTTTGTGTGTATATATATGGATATATATTCTTACACACAAAATAACAACAAAGTAAAAACAATTTTTTTTTAAACATCAATGAAACATAAAATTTATCTAGTAAACTATCCCCTCCCCCCAACCAAAATGAGACATTGTCCCCAATGTTTAAAGAAAGAGAAGTAGAGTTTAGAAGATATCACTTGGTTAGTGTGGAATTGAAAGTTACAGCTACGACTAAAGATTACAGATTAAGATCCAAGTTTACTCTGCACTTTTTGCCACGATCGTTACCGGACCGGTTCAATTTGGAAAGAATAGGGTCGATTTTTGGTTCATAAGCTAAGAGTTGGTCAATTAAATCATCAGCTTTTCTTGCAGTTAGGAAGATATCTCTTACTGGTTTTGAAATAAACCCATTTCTTTTGGCATCTTCAAGAAATACAAAAAGAAAATCGAAAAATCCATTAACATTAAACATCCCAATGGGTTTTTGGTGAATATTCAAGTTTGCCCATGACGCAACTGTGAATATTTTTTCCAACGTTCCTAGCCTACCTGGTAAAGCAATAAAAGCATAAACATGATTGATCATTTTAGTGAGTCTTTCAGACATACCTGGACAATACATTTTTCTCCGTTTGATTTTCCGATGATGTTGTCCTCTGTTAAGGGTTTTGGAATGATCCCCAAAATTTGATTGCCACCTTCTTGTACAGCCTTTGAAATACACCCCATCAATCCAAGATTGCCACCGCCATATACTAAGTGCATGTTTCTATTTGCCATAACTCTACCCAATTCTCTCGCAAACTAAACAAATTTTGGTTTAGTTCCGGAGCTAGTTCCACAAACACACAGATATTAGTGAATCGTCGTTTTGAAGTTGTCTCCATTTATGATATCTCTCTTAGCTAGATGTGTTGAAGAGAGACAAGTGACAAGCTGAATTTATAGATCCTGAAAAGGGTGAGTAATAAATGCACTAATACATGTAAAATGACAATTATTAGGAAAATAGATCGTGAACAAAAAAAAATTAGTTACTGTCGGCAAAAAGTAAATCAAAACAGTAATTTTTTAAAGTAAAGAAAATCAAAGTAATAATTTAAAACAATATATACTGGTAGTTGTGATTGTGGCTCTCATCTTCCTATGGTTTTACGTGTCCAGTAACGGCTTGGACGCCTTTTATGGGTCGGGGATTGGCTTCCCATCCAAATTTCTTATAAATTGGCAAACATGGTATTTTAAAGTCAGATTCCCGAGACTGTATTGTTGTCTTTCTTTTTAAAATTGTGTATGTAACTTGCGAATCTCTCGATGAACATATCCACTAGGATGCGTCTCAAGTGTCAATGATATATCATCCAAAGACTCATTATTCATGCCATCCCTAATGAATTAAATTTTATCTTCGCGATTATCATACACCATTCCTAAAGAACAAAACATGCACACTTATAACAAACACCTAATTCTTTAGCTCTTCATTTTTTAGCATATGTGTTTTTCCCTAAAACAGACATGTAAGAAATGAAAGAGTCAGATGACTCACCTACCAAGCAAACTTTTGCTTCAATTACCCAACAGATATCACTAGGAATACCATGAATCGTAAGAAGCCCCATCATTTCTGTGCGTGCTTTGTAAATTTTGTCAGAGCATTTTTGGGGAGAGAAGGAAAATGTTTGCGGAGGTTTGCGAAAGTTTCTTCCATGCTTTGGTTGTAGAGTATCAGCAATTTTAGGATATTGAAATAACCGACTTTGAGTCACGGAGTACCGTTATCCGCTGCTTTACCGAGGTGTGAGATTAAAAAGAGAAAAGACAAAAAATGCTGCAAAACTAAGAAAAATGGAAATTAGAGAAATATTAAACAGAAAATAAAAGAAACTACATCAATCACGATATACTGGGTTTGACAGGAAAAAAGTTTCTTGAAATTTTGAGCACTCCAAAAATAGTTTCAGATGCTGTCCATTCATTTTAAATACATCACCATCCCTAGGATTCTTAATGTCAATAGTCCCGTATGGGTAAACGTGTTTCACAATGAATGGGTCACTCCATTTGGATGTTAATTTTCCAAGAAATAAATGAAGACGAGAATTATAAAGCAAAACCTTTTGACCAACTTCAAATACTTTTCATGAAATTCGACTTCATGAAAACCTTAGTTTTAGCTTTAAGAATTTTCGTGTTCTCATATGAATCATTCCTTAACTCTTCAAGTTCATTTAATTGTAATTTACGTTTATGACCGACATTTTCAAGGTTTGAATTGAATGCTTTAATAGCCTAATATGCTTTATGCTCAAGTTCTACAGGCAAATGACAAAGTTTTCCATAAACAAGATGATAGGGGGACATTCCGAAAGATGTTTTAAAAGCTGTTCGGTATGCCTGCATCAGTTTGTCGAAGAGACCAATCTTTGCGATTTGGGTTAACCATTTTTTCTAAAATTTATTTAATTTCCTTATTGGCTAATTCAACTTGACCGTTTGTCTGGGGGTGATAGGAGGTGGAAACTTTGTGTGTGACTCCATACTTTTTCATTAAGGACTCAAAGGGTCTGTTACAGAAGTGTTTACCTCCATCACTTATGATGGCTCGATGGATCCCAAATCGACTCAACATATTTTCTTTTAAAAATTTGATCACATTTGTGTGATCATTGTTCCGACAAGGAATTGTCTCGACTCATTTTGAGACATAATCAACTGCAACTAAAATATATAAAAATCCAAATGATGGTGGAAATAGGCCCATGAAATCTCCCTCAATAATCAAATATTTTCACGACAAGGATGAGATTTAAAGGCATCATGTTTCTTTTTGAAATGGATCCCAACTTTTGACAGTTTTCGCAAGTTTTGCAGAAAGTGTGTGTATCTTTAAAAATGGTGGGCCAATAAAATTCACACTGCAAGATTTTTGCAGTGGTTTTCTTAGATGAAAAATCAGACAAAAACTAAATAACACCACTTATCTCACTGTCTGGTATGCATCGTCTGAAAATCTGATCAGGGCATCATTTAAACAGATATGGATCATCCCAGTAGAATCTTTTGACTTCGGTTAAAAATTTCCTCATATCTTGTTGGCTCTAGTCTGGAGGTATCTTTCCTGTTGCAAGAAAATTGACAATATTAGCATACCAAGACATTGTGTTTACAGAGAATAAAAATTCATCGGGAAAGAAATCATTGATGAGATTTGTATCAATTAGTGACTCGTTTGTGAGTCTCGATAAGCTGCAACCACGTTCTCTGCCTCTTTTCTTGTCTTTGATTGTGAGATTGAATTCTTGAAACAACAAAATCCACCGTATTAATCTTGGCTTGACATCCTGTTTAGACATCAAATATCTAACAACAACATGATCAGAATAAACAACGGTTAAAGAACCAATTAAATATGATCGAAATTTATCCAATGCAAATATTACAGCAAGTAGTTCTTTTTCTGTGGTAGTGTAATTCATTTGTGCACTGTCTAAAGTTATACTTGCGTAATATATTACATGCAACTTACATTCCTTTCTCTGTCCTAGCACTGCATCAACTGCATAATCACTAGCATCACACATTAGCTCAAAAGGCAATGACCAATCATGGGATTGCATAATAGGAGCAGAAGTCAAAAGACTAATAATTTTTTTGAATGATTTTTGACATTCTTCTGCCCATTCAAATGTTGCATATTTTAATAGGAGGTTAGATAAGGGTCTGGATATGGTACTAAAGTTTTTAAAGAACCTCTTATAAAATCCTACACGTCCTAAGAAAGAACGAATTTCCCTGACTGTTTTTGGTGATGGTAATTTATAAATTACCTCTATTTTTACCTTGTCAACCTTAATACCTTCAGACGACACAACGTGTCCCAAAATAATTCATGAATTAGTCATGAAATGGCATTTTCCCAGTTTAACACAAGTCTTTTTTTCTTCACATCTTTTCAAAATATTTCCCTAATTATTCAAGAAATTATCAAATGAATTTCCAA
>SKCR01031229.1:0-16625 GCA_019454045.1 Zanthoxylum bungeanum | reverse complement strand
ATCCATTTCTGCAGGGGCACTTGAAATGAAGGATCAAGGCATCCACTTTCTTCTCCACACTCACAGTTTCAACATATTCATCTCCACAGTTGTCCTACAGAATAGAGAGTCACATACAGTTAAGAGCCACTCAATGCTCACATATCAAACTGACATTCGCAAAAGAGACATTACAATTATAAATGTTTCACTGGGATTAAGTAATAGAAATACTAAGATTAAAAATTTGTTGTTCATTAATTTCATTGGCAAATAAAACGAATATCAATACCATTGTGTCATCTTTTGGCAGAGGGAGGTTACAGCATTGCTGTTACCATTGTTGTTTGTCTCTTCATTGACATCATCCGCATCATCACCCAAAATGAAGGCTGATCAAATGAAGACTCAAACGAACATTTTTCTTATCTTTTAGTTTTTATAACCTTTTAGGACTGTAATTTATGTGCGTACGCCCCTTGGAGGCTTATTCACTTAATCAAACACTCATTGCTGAGACTTTGTCTCAGAAGGTTTGAACCTTACACGTTTCTCTTTCTTCTTCGAGCACAAAAATCGCGCAAACACACGGTATCGGGTCTTGTTTCCTATTTTAGTTATTCTGTCTAGTTGTCTCCTTCTAGGATATTTTTTCCTCTGATTTTCACCATGGACAAGTCAGACAACTCCCAACCAATTCAGATACTCCTCGATGGTCACAATTATGTTCTCTGTGCCCAAGCCATGTGCAGCTTTCTCAAAGGCCGGCGTTACATTACCGGTACACTTACTGAACCGGTTCAACATAAAACTGAGAGTGACGATGAGTTTTCTGATCGCCTTGAAGATTGGGAAAGTCCTCATAAGATCATTACCTGGTTTCGCAACTCCTCTGTCCCTACCATAAGTCTTCATTTTGGTCGTTTTCACACAGTCAAATCCCTCTGGGACTTCCTTGCTCACCGATATATAGCCACAGATTTATCTCATCAGTATCAGTTGATTTGCCGCCTCCACCAAATGCGTCAGGAACCTGGCCAATCTATTACTGAATTCTATTCTCAAATGTAGTTCCTCATCCTGTCCTTCACAAGTACAACACATGTTTCAAAAAATACAACAATTAATTTGTTTTCTATTAGCAAACTTAAAATGCTAAACAAGTTTTTTTTTTTGAATTGCTGGAAATCCCACCGCCAACAATCATCTGCTATGTGTCCTTCTTTTTAGCATATTGGACTGTAGACTTCTAGTTTGAAAGGGGTCTTTCTGCCTGCATTTGATCTTCCTCTGCCTTTATTTCCTCGAGTTGTTGTTAGGCCTTATATTTAGACTGTGATTCTGACATCTTCCTCCATTGCTCTTCTTTTTAGTCTAATTGTTTCTCTGTTGCTTGGCTTCAATCTGTGAAATAGCCTTCTTAAGTTGAGTTCTATTCGATTCTTGCTTCATGATATTGAGTACATTTCATCAAAGATTAGCTCATGTGGAGCCTAGATTATAGGTTCACTAATGTGTTGTCTAATCCATGAATCCGAGTATGTGCTTATGAAGTAGTTGACTATGAGATATTTTGGGTTAAGGACTTGAAATCCTTAGAGTCAATAATAAAGTCGTGAGGATTAAAATGAGGCATATAGTCTTTCCAGTGTAGTTTATAACCCGTAGATTCAAAGTAAAATTTATTATTTTATATTTTTCATTCCTAATCCATACGGAATGAGAATGAATAAGATCTTGAAGAAGAATAGCTCCTTATCCTCCAAGAAATCTAATGCTGTTTTAAATCATTAATGAATCAAATATTAAAATGCCACAACTGTCCTAATGTCATATTGATCAGTTAAAAAATTTCAGAAAAACTTGTGAGATTTAATTGAGTGAATATTTTGATTACCACAACACCCAGTATGACATCCAACCATTTTATTTTAATAATATTTCATGGAAATTGCATGAATCAATATCCTTAAGAAGAAATACTTGTGAGAAATGGAAGAAAAAATCAAACTGCTCTTCAGAAGACCAGCAAATGGATAATTATAAATTTGGAAACTGTGGTCTCCAGTGCTGTCATGCAGAAAGCATATTAGCAGTAAAAGTTCATTCAATTCTATTATTCAAATATTTGAACTACAGAATATTCATTCATTCATACTATTCAGAGAACAAATATCTAACAAAGAGCATTCTTCTTTCTTCACAGTTCAGACCATATCACCATTGGAAATACAATTGTACAGAAAGGGCACTGGTCATTATGGTAACTGAGCTGAACTAATCATGCCTCACTCTAGAATGCCTAATAGAAATGACTACCAAATGCACTGATATCCAGTAACAATCAGTACTGAAAAAAAAAATGGTCTATCGAACAAGTTCAAAAAAATGTAGTGAGCTGGTTCTCCCCTAGAATGGCTAGCACTTTATCTTGATAAGGCATCACCAATTAATGAAAAGAAAATTATATAAACAAATTAAGGATAACATAAATATCCAATCAATGTCAAAACCAAGATATCTGGATGAAAGAACTGAATCAAGAAAGTACTGAGTGCTCCAGTTATCTGCTACAATCTAATGAAGATTGTAGTAACAATTTCCTCCAAAAAGAATAATCTGATATCCATGGTCGCATGGGCACTTGAAATGAAGGATCAAGGCATCCCCTTTCTTCTCCACACTCACAGTTTCAACATATTCATCTCCACAGTTGTCCTACAGAATAGAGAGTCACATACAATTAGAGCCACTCAATGCTCACATATCAAACTGACATTCGCAAAAGAGCCATTACAATTATAAATGTTTCACTGGGATCAAGTAATAGAAATACTAAGATTAAAAATTTGTTGTTCATTAATTTCATTGGCAAATAAAACGACTAATAAGAATGAAATAATATCAATACCATTGTGTCATCTTTTTGGCAGAGGGAGGTGACAGCATTGCTGTTACCATTGTTGTTTGTCTCTTCAACGACGCCATCCGCATCATCACCCAAAATTAAATCGCAGTTCCGTATAATTTCCCTCATGCAATCTCTCATCTTCCTCAGCCACTACCATAAACCCAGTTACAACCACAAGATTAAGATCACAAACTTTCATCCACTCGAACAAGAAAAGGAAAAAAAAAATCCAAAGCAACCCAGAAAAACAGAATTGAAAGCAAACCACCGAATGATCACATGAAACATACATTACAGTTCCAATCAGAGAATTAAGCTCGCATTCAGATATCATAAGACAATCAACTGTCACAAATTTTCATCTACTCAAACAAGAAAGAAAGCTAGCCAGAAAAACAGAACCACTGAATGATTAAATGAGATCCACAATTGACCCAAGAATCCTTATCAAACAGCATCACCATCAAACACAAAATAACGCTAATTAGCCTCCAAAACCAGATCCTTAACGATGAAACAAATTAACAAATAAACCCCCATCAACAAACTAGAAGCTTTAATCTACACCAAACCCAGTAATCTTTATCCAATTACGCAATCAGAAAAGAGAAAATCACAATAAAGCAAGAATCTTGGCAAATACAGAGACAGAAGAACAAAAGAAAGAAAGAAAGAAACCTCGCGATGAGGGCTATCAGAAGAGCTGGAAAAAGTATTGGCCGGAGACGGCATGGGATGGCACTCAATTTGCTGCGGGGAAAGTGGAGGCTCCTCCAGCACCGGAGGCAGGGTAGGAATGTAACGGCGGCGGCGGAGAAAATGAGGATGGGTGCCGTTGTTGGGTTTCTTGGGTTTTGTATGGCGGAATGTGGCCGGGGTTTCAGATGATAGCCGTTTGTGGGACCCACAGGAGGTGCACGGAGGGCGGTTACTGTCGTGGAGGTGGGTGTTGCATGCTGGTTTTTGGAGAAAGCAGGAAGATAATGTTTTTGCCATTTCTTGGAGAAAGCAATATCTTTTTGATTTCGATTGATTGACTGATTACTGAAATGCAAGGGAGAGAAGAAGAACTTCTTGTGGGTTCAGGGATTTATAATATAGAGGCGCGTGGGGGTGGGGCTTTTGTGAGCGAGCGAGCGAGTGAGTGAATATAACCGTTTCGTTTAGTAACGGATTCGTTTAGTTTTAGCCGCCAAAAAAGAGTCTTGTTTATTTGTTTTCAAAAAATTAATAATAATTATTATTATTATTAGACAATTAAAATTAATCATTAAAAAAAAAAGTGATACGCAATTATGATCTTCTGATGACTATGCTAAGTGCTAACAATTAATTCACTAGATCGACTTCATAATTCTGATTTTCTTTAGCCTACTTTAGCCTCCGTAGCTTTTTCTCACGATATTTGGTTTTGGTGTTTGTTTTTCTAGGTTGAATGTCCAAAATATCTTGGGTTTTGTATAACAAGGCATAGAAAGGAATATCCGTTCATTGAGATATTTCACAATCCAGAATATGTATTGTGATTCCTACCTGCATTTGAATGTTCAACATTTCGTTTATTGATCGTCTCGGCCTCACATCTTTGCCTCTATCAACAATCAACTGGTTGAAAATGATCAAAGTGGCTTATTTAGAATGGAGGAATAATTGACATCGAAAGTAAATAAACTTGTCACTTTAAATGCCAATGTCAACAAAATTTAATTTTCTTTTGGATGAAGAAAGTTTTTGAATAAGAAACTTTTTTGTACTGTATGTATCTTATGAAATCGAGATCATATAACTTTCTTTAGTATTTGAAGTCATGCATGTGTTGAATTCTAGAATTTTAATTTTTGATTTGTTCTCACACAAGCAGAGACTTGTAGTCTGTGTGACTGTTGAAGGGGTTATTAGGGGGTGAATCCGGTAACGCAGCGGAAGCGGTGAAAATCCGATTTTCAGATTTCAAAACTTTTTCTCGGATAAATTAAATAAACATATTTATTTAATATTCCAATAATCAAATTATGAAAATAAATTCAATAAAACATTTTTAGGTGAATTTACCGAAATACCCTTACTTTGTATTTTTGTCCATTTTAGTCCGAAATTGATCCAATCAATTTTGAATGATTCTAAATCATTTCTAAGATGAACTTATGATGTTCAAAACATCAAAACACCAAAGCAACCAAAATCCTCAATTATTCCTCTCACAAAGCCGAGAGCACCATTTGGTGCCAAATTTGACCATTTGGTCATTTCATGCTTCAAAACTCATCCAATGAAATCCAATCAACATGAAACTTTGCATGCATCATATACACACCCAAATGCTCAACATATATGAAAAGCCCCAAATTTGGAATTAGTTAAGAACCCTAATTTTTCAATTTCCACAAATTGGACAATTAGCCCAAATACATTAAATCAATTACTTCAATCATCATTCTTCCATCCAATCCAAGTCTCACACAATGAAACAACTCAAGATCAAATCTAGGTCATTTAAGAGTGGGTCAACAACTCTAGATTAGCAACATAGTTTCATAAACTTAAAAGAATGTTTACAACTACACTAGTCACAAACTTCCTTCATCATACATGCTTTACACCTTCACCAAACTTCCATCAACAAAAACACAAAGAAATAAAGAAAGAAATAATCTAAGAACATCACATGTTGAATCCTAGAACCTAAGGAACAATTTCCTCTCTAATAGCAAGTTTGAAAAACTTACTAAATTCCAAGCTATATGTCTTTCTTTTCTCAAGCGTTCTTTAGTCTTCTTCAATGGAGTTTATTTGGTAAAGTGAATTAGGTTAACATTAAATGAAATGAAAAAACAATATATACTGTAAACATTTTCACCTTGGCCGAAATTCAAAGCCAAATACAAGAAATTGTAATTTCAATTTCATTTCAATTACATTATATCAACTTGCATAAATATCAAAAAACAACTTTATTAGATATTTTATTAAGTCAACAATTGCAACTAATGTCATTTACTTCAAATATCCTAACATAAGATATTTATATTTTAATTAATTTAATCATTAACAATTAAATAATTAATTAATTAATCAAATACAAATATATTAAATATATATATAATATTTACATTAAATATTCAATATAATAATATTTATTTAGGATATAAGTCAAATAACTCATTTTGACTATTAATTAATGTGTATTTAAATTAATCAAGCATTAAATGTAAATACACAATAATTAGGCAAATGGCTGTCTAGTCTTTCAGCACGTATCTTGCGTTTAACCTTTAAACGACTTTATAAACAATCAATATTATTTATTAATATTGCTCTAGTGCTCTACGAGTATGTTTCATTATTGAGACTCTCTAGGTTCAGGTATATCCGTCATGAAATCCAATTTCGTGTCCATAATCTATCCACCCGTAGATTATGACGATCACGGATAATCTCGCTGAACCATACAGGTCGAGATCATGGCAAATGTATAATTCCTCCGTCACAGGTATCGGATAAAATCCCAGAGATATAGATGTAAACGTCAAATCTCTATCGGGATTATCCAGTCGACTATTATATTAGCAATCTCAAAAGAATGTTTAGAACTAGCTTCTAAACTTTACCACGGGCCCATGGTTTTATCTGATTGCTAATCATATGGACTACCTATGCTCTCGTACACAGAACTGGCGGATCTCATCTTGATACACATAGTGTAACATCCCAGATTTTCGGGATTGTTCTAGGAGATTCCCAGACTGTCGATATAGTTGGAATAGAATGATAATGAATAATAAGTGTTTAAGTGATGGAATGTGGATCAAAATATTATGAAATGAATATTCGTCGCGTTAGAAAACGCGTGGGACCAAGAATCAGTTACGTGATTTTTTTTATTATATGCGTATAGTACAGTTTACAGTTTTGGGCATGAATTAGGAAACGAACTCCGATTGAGTTGGTTCTTGAACCATCAGACTCATTTTTCCAAGACGAACAACTTTCGTGTTGAACACATTTCGAGAATCGCATCAGAAGAGCTTCGAAAGTGATGATTTCCGAAAGTACCCTTCTTAGTGGGGCTATATTGGTAATTTTTGGAATTTGATATTTTTTTATTATTTTTATTATTATCAGCAGCCTAATACAGATAATGAACAAAGAATAAAAGAAAAAAGAAAGAGAGAGCAGGCGAGAGAAAAAAAAAGAAAGAAAAGAGAGGAAGAGAAGTTTCGATTTCGATCCGTAGCTCAAATCCGACCGAGCTCTAAGGAAAAGTGTAGATCTCGTCGAGAGGATCATTTTGGTGGTGGTTTCATCTTGGAAAACTTCCAATTTTTGAGAGAGATCTCGGTAAGAAACTATTTATGGTTTTTCTCGATTTCCCGTTGATCCGGAACTCCGATCGACAAACCGTCAGCGCCATTAGAACCGAAATGAGGAGAGGAATTCACGGCCACCAGAAAATCTGGGTTTAGGCCGGAGCGTGAGGCCCACGCGCGGATGGAGAGGTGGCGCGTGGAACCCACGCGCCAGACAGAATTTCACCGTCGCGATGTTCCGAGTCTCCTCCGCGAATTTCAGACCATTCCGAGTAGTAACGGACCTCCGAATCTTAATTTTCGTTAGGATTGCGAGACGACCGAACCACGTTTCTCGCATATTCTTTCATCTATTCTAGTTAGGATTATGTTCCTTATAGTAAATTCTTTTGTCTGTTAGGTGATCGTGATACTGTATGCAGGGACGGTCCTGCTGCATAGTTTCTTTCTCAGTAGTCAGCTCACCAGGTGCGTGGATAAACCTGTAACATTGATGTTTTCAAAAGTATATAGTATGTATGTTTTCTTAAATGAATTTTAAGGTAATGCATTAAATGAGTTTGTTTCAGAAAGTTTATATATTTTGCTATAAGGTATGGATCGAATATTGATTATGTTGAAAGCATGATTTGTGATATATGAGAAACTTGCATGATTTGAGATATGAGCATGGATTTTGGAAATGATTTTTTATGTTAGGATGCACCCCGTGTACTATATGTGCCAGATTATTGCCATGAGATAAGGTCTCATGTTGCCAGTTATTGCCGTGAGATAAGGTCTCACGTTGCCAGTTTGCTCCGGATGCCAGTTTTGCCGTGGGGAAGCCCCATGTTGCCAGCTTTGCCGTATTTGTCATGAGGTTGTGCATATAGATGAATAAACAGATTTATCTTACAGAGTATTTTTGAGCAGAAATGAGTTTATGAGAAATGAGATTTATGATATGAGTTTTATGAGAAATGAGAAATGAGTTTATGAGAAATGAGATTTATGATTTCAAGTAAATGTTTGAGATATCGATTTACAGCTTATGTATTTATTTATATTATGAAAGACTTGTTCGATCCACCTTGTTACTTGATTATCCACGGCACTGAGCTGTGATCCATTGCACTAAGCGTGAGCTTACCCCCCACTCCTTAACATTTCAGGTTTAGCAGATTAGTAGATCGTTCTTACATCTGCTGTTTCGTCATCATTCCTGCCAGTAGAGAAAAGGTTGTGCCAACAGTAGAGTGTCTTGTTATGTTTTGAGACTGTATTTCTAGATATGTACTTCTTGAAAGAATTTGTTATGTGATTATAGGCATTGAGCCTTTAATTGATACTGAGGTTATTGTATTTTCCTTTATGGATATCATGTTGAGTTGGATCATGGAGATCCTAGTTTTATGATGAGAATTTATTTTTCAGTTTAGATTTTTCCTTGTATTTGGAGGATTAGTCCATATTACAGGGGAAACTCTGCCAGTTTCTAGTCTCTGTCTCACCCCTACTCTACCTAAGGGGACGGGTGTGACAATTAATGGTATCAGAGCCCAGGGTTCATAGATTCTGTAGACACTTCATTTTCTTGATTAGTTATTCTATGTCTTAGCGGTTGACATCTTTCATGTGTTTTCAGATGCCTCCGCGTCTCAGAGTTTATGGTCAGGTCGAGTTTCGTACTTGTAAGATAGAATGTTGGCAAACCTTTTAGGGCACCTCCAGTTGTTGAGGAGGTTAATTCTTTGATGGGGAAACCTTTTGAAGGAAACCCTGATTCCGTTGTAAGAGATTCGCTAGCCACGATTTTCGGAGATGGTACTCCAGTTCATCATCTTCCAGTAGTTTCGATAGTTGCCCTATCGTTAATCCTATAGTTGAATCCGACGTGATTTCTATGGTTGTACGTAATAGTACCTTCTGTCATAAATATGATATCGTTGTGAATTAGTAGGACGAAGGCATTAGAACTTTGGCGTTTAAGAAATGAGAAAGAAGACCTTATTGATAATCGTATTTGATTAATCAATATTTATGATTACATTATGGAATATAACAACTGGGTTGTGTTGCGAGGACAGGATCATCTTCGAATTGATAATCTTCCCATTGACGTTTCGCGCCGTAGAGACATTGGAATGAGGCCGTCGATGATTTGAATTTCGAGACTGTCAGGAAACTTGATTTTGTTGTAGCCCTGAACGATACTTCTATGTGATTCTTCGATAGTAGTGAAGATTTGCCAATCTTTATCATTAGTATTGCTTTCTAGGCTTCGACGGACTGAGTCTGCAGAGAGAGCTCTAAGATCACAGGATTGACGAAAAGTAATCTCTTCTGGGAAAATATCATCGTATCCATAGTAAGCTCTAAGTTTCGGTCTAGATGGCCAACAAGTGAGTCTCCAATTAGTGAGTTGACGTGATGGTATGATTCTTATAAGATGAATTGGGTGGTAGACGAGCGAATAGTCATTGACCATTCTGGGGTAATGGTTTCGATCCAGACAGTAATACTTTTGTGGCGTTTATACCATCGATACAAAATATTACTGATGAATGGAGGAAGCTCACCAAGGCTATCTTCTGAGATACCAGGATAGTTGGGATGGATTGGACTTGGTCCAAGAATAAATCCATTTAGGAAACCGAGTTCGAACAAAGTGCCGAGACTCCACTGGCAATGATTGAAGAAATCATGACTGTTGATGAAAACTGTGGAGTGGAATCTGTGATATCCACAATGAACAATCGCTGAATTATTTTCGTATTGGATTAAACCATCTGTTTTTCCATTCCAAATGGTTCTAAGAATGTAACACCATCTCAAGAAGTTTGTGGGAACTCTTGCTACGATATCCATTGCAACCTCTTTAGGCAAAAGAGCGGATGGAACTTCATTGAGACAATCGTAGATATCTCTCCAAAGGTCTCGGACATATTTAGAATCTATAACTGCTCGATCAGTGACTGGCCATTTACAAAACTTTTGGTATATCACCTTAGTTCTGACAGATCTTGAATAGGGGTTAGGATTGGCAGATGAATATGCCATTGAAGAAGTTTTTGAGTAATTCCTTAAGAACTTGTGTATCTCTTTATAGAGAGAGATATCAATAATTCTTCATGACAAGATACTTTCACAGTATCTATGCATAATTGGAAGAGATAATAATTGTCGAACTGATTAGAGGTAAAGCAGATATTTGAGGGACATGCAAATCCTCTTTTCAATAATGGGAAACTTAAGATAGTGGATTTTGCGTAAATTGCTAAAAGCTCTTTACAGCTGTTGTTTGTGAAGGACCCTAGGTGGAGCCTTTTCTTTTTGTGATGAGATAGTTGTTTTGTAAGTTGGGGCACAGGTTTAAAAAAAAAAAGACAGTGATTGGAAGGAATGCGACTACTACTTTTGGATTGAGTTGAGAGAAGATTTGACTATATTGAAGAACCAGTGTGAAATTCTGGCTAGAGAGTTGAGACAGCTGAGAAGTAGGACGATTCATTTGGTGAAAGTCCTATGAGGTAAATACTCGAAAGCAGAAGCAACTTGGGAGCGTGAGGAAGACATAAGGAATAGATATCCTCATTTGTTTTCACCCTTTGGTATGTGAATTTCGAGGACGAAATTCTTTTAAGGGGGAGAGAGTTGTAACATCCCAGATTTTCGGGATTGTTCTAGGAGATTCCCAGACTGTCGATATAGTCTTGGAATAGAATGATAATGAATAATAAGTGTTTAAGTGATGGAATGTGGATCAAAATATTATGAAATGAATATTCGTCGCGTTAGAAAACGCGTGGGACCAAGAATCAGTTACGTGATTTTTTTTTATATGCGTATAGTTTACAGTTTTGGGCATGAATTTAGGAAACGAACTCCGATTGAGTTGGTTCTTGAACCATCAGACTCATTTTTCCAAGACGAACAACTTTCGTGTTGAACACATTTCGAGAATCGCATCAGAAGAGCTTCGAAAGTGATGATTTCCGAAAGTACCCTTCTTAGTGGGGGTATATTGGTAATTTTTGGAATTTGATATTTTTTTATTATTTTTATTATTATCAGCAGCCTAATACAGATAATGAACAAAGAATAAAAGAAAAGAAAGACAGAGAGCAGGCGAGAGAGAAAAAAAAAGAAAGAAAAGAGAGGAAGAGAAGTTTCGATTTCGATCCGTAGCTCAAATCCGACCGAGCTCTTAAGGAAAAGTGTAGATCTCGTCGAGAGGATCATTTTGGTGGTGGTTTCATCTTGGAAAACTTCCAATTTTGAAGAGATCTCGGTAAGAAACTTTTTATGGTTTTTCTCGATTTCCCGTTGATCCGGAACTCCGATCGACAAACCGTCAGCGCCATTAGAACCGAAACGAAATGAGGAGAGGAATTCACGGCACCAGAAAATCTGGGTTTAGGCCGGAGCGTGGCGCTCACGCGCCACTCTTGTGGCGGCGCGTGAGGCCCACGCGCGGCGGGAGAGGTGGCGCGTGGAACCCACGCGCCAGACAGAATTTCACCGCGTCGATGTTCCGAGTATCCTCCGCGAATTTCAGACCATTCCGAGTAGTAACGGACCTCCGAATCTTAATTTTCGTTAGGATTGCGAGAACGACCGAACCACGTTTCTCGCATATTCTTTCATCTATTCTAGTTAGGATTATGTTCCTTATAGTAAATTCTTTTGTCTGTTAGGTGATCGTGATACTGTATGCAGGGACGGTCCTGCTGCATAGTTTCTTTCTCAGTAGTCAGCTCATCAGGTGCGTGGATAAACCTGTAACATTGATGTTTTCAAAAGTATAGTATGTATGTTTTCTTAAAGAATTTTAAGGTAATGCATTAAATGAGTTGTTTTCAGAAAGTTTATATATTTTGCTATAAGGTATGGATCGAATATTGATTATGTTGAAAGCATGATTTGTGATATATGAGAAACTTGCATGATTTGAGATATGAGCATGGATTTTGGAAATGATTTTTTATGTTAGGATGCACCCCGTGTACTTATATGTGCCAGATTATTGCCATGAGATAAGGTCTCATGTTGCCAGTTATTGCCGTGAGATAAGGTCTCACGTTGCCAGTTTGCTCCGGATGCCAGTTTTGCCGTGGGGAAGCCCCATGTTGCCAGCTTTGCCGTATTTGTCATGAGGTTGTGCATATAGATGAATAACAGATTTATCTTTACAGAATATTTTTGAGCAGAAATGAGTTTATGAGAAATGAGATTTATGATATGAGTTTTATGAGAAATGAGAAATGAGCTTTATGAGAAATGAGATTTATGATTTCAAGTAAATGTTTGAGATATCGATTTACAGCTTATGTATTTATTTATATTATGAAAGACTTGTTCGATCCACCTTGTTACTTGATTATCCACGGCACTGAGCTGTGATCCATTGCACTAAGCGTGAGCTTACCCCCCACTCCTTAACATTTCAGGTTTAGAAGATTAGTAGATCGTTCTTACATCTGCTGATTCGTCATCATTCCTGCCAGTAGAGAAAAGGTTGTGCCAACAGTAGAGTGTCTTGTTATGTTTTGAGACTGTATTTCTAGATATGTACTTCTTGAAAGAATTTGTTATGTGATTATAGGCATTGAGCCTTTAATTGATACTGAGGTTATTGTATTTTCCTTTATGGATATCATGTTGAGTTGGATCATGGAGATCCTAGTTTTATGATGAGAATTTATTTTTCAGTTTAGATTTTTCCTTGTATTTGGAGGATTAGTCCATATTACAGGGGAAACTCTGCCAGTTTCTAGTCTCTGTCTCACCCCTACTCTACCTAAGGGGACGGGTGTGTGACACATAGGACACCCTAAGGATCTATCTACATCCAACGAACAGGCGGAGGTCTTGTTTATTTGTTTTCAAAAAATTAATAATTATTATTATTATTATTAGACAATTAAAATTAATCATTAAAAAAAAAGTGATACGCAATTATGATCTTCTGATGACTATGCTAAGTGCTAACAATTAATTCACTAGATCGACTTCATAATTCTGATTTTCTTTAGCCTACTTTAGCTTTCGTAGCTTTTTCTCACGATATTTGGTTTTGGTGCTTGTTTTTCTAGGTTGAATGTCCAAAATATCCTGGATTTTGTATAACAAGGCAGAGAAAGGAATATCTGTTCATTGAGATATTTCACAATCCAGAATAGGTATTGTGATTCCTACATGCGTTTGAATGTTCAACCTTTCGTTTATTGATCGTCTCGGCCTCACATCTTTGCCTCTATCAACAATCAACTGGTTGAAAATGATCAAAGTGGCTTATTTAGAATGGAGGAATAATTGATCTCGAAAGTAATAAACTTGTCACTTTAAATGCCAATGTCAACAAAATTTAATTTTCTTTTGGATGAAGAAAGTTTTTGAATAAGAAACTTTTGTGCTGTATGTATCTTATGAAATCAAGATCATATAACTTTATTTAGTATTTGAAGTCATGCATGTGTTGAATTCTAGAATTTTAATTTTTGATTTGTTCTCACACAAGCAGAGACTTGTAGTCTGTGTGACTGTAATTTTTGCTTACTCCTCTCAGCTTGTCATCCATGCATGTCATTGTCAGATTGTCTTGTTGAAAATCTTTGCCCTTTTATTTTCTGCTTAATTTCACTATAGCATTCAGTGATCGATTTACCTTTTCCATGCAGGCAAGTGCCCGAGAAAGGGGTGCTGACCCAAATATAACAAAGTACTCCGTTAAAGTTCTACCGGTGAGTTCTAGAGCTTATTTATTCCATTTCCTTTATTAAGTTAGTATCTAATAGGTTCTATAACCTCTTAATTTTTTTTTCTATTTTGTACCCAAGTTTTGCCTTTACCCCACCATGTATTGGTATTGCATCGCTTTCATATCCAGATTCATTACGCATCTCAGGTAGATCACACTTCGGAACGAATTTTTATGATACATTTGAGCAACGGATACAAGAGCGAGTTAGGATTGAAATACAAACTATACAACAACGACTGGATGAAGAGATACAACGCCGAGAGGAAGAGCAGTATAAGAGAAATGAAGAAGTGCTTGATCTCAAACAGAAGATGGCAGAAATGGAGCGGTATTTTCAAATGATGAGAAACTTGAGTTCACAACCTTCCTCTTCAGGTCCACCTGATCCTCCGACTGATTGTGAGCAGAGAGATAAGGAGAATTAAGTTCTATGTATTTATTTTGTGTTGTACTTTTTACACATAATTTTTATGTAATAAAATTTTTATTTTAATATTTGTTGTGTTTATTTTATAATTTAAGTAATTATAATATATTTATTTTTTAATTTTACTCATATTAATATGTGTTTAAAATAAATTTAATTTCTTTAAGAATTTAAAAAAAAATACAATTTTATTAAAAATAAATAAATTCATTTGCTACTAATTAGCGACGGATAATTTCGTCGCTTGCTACAGAATTAAGTCCGTCGCTGTTTAGCGAAGGATAAGTCTGTCGCTAATTTGCGACGGGTATTCCCGTCGCTATATTGCGACGGACGAGTCTGTCCCTATTTAGCGACGGACTTATCCTTCGCTAAACAGTGACGGAATAGTCCGTCGCAAAATATCGACGGACTTAATTCTGTAGCAATTTATAGCGACGGAAATTTTATTTCCGTCGCTATATACTTTGCGACTAGTAAAACAGAGACGGAAAAATTTAACCTATTCTCGAATCATATTGTAATAAGATATTCTATTATCATAAAATGAGAATTACATGAGTTTATTTGGTAGATCAGATCAATTTTTACTCAAGCACATCGATTTAAGTATAATCTTAATTTAACACATTCATAAAATGATTCAAGTCTTACCGTGGGCTTTTTCTTTTTTAACCTAATATCGAGTCATATTCTAATAAGATATCCTATTACCATAAAAAGAGAATTACATGAGTTTATTTTGTGGATCAAATCAATTTTATTGACCCATGCACATCGATTTAGGTATAACCTTAACTCTGTCTCCAAAAAAAAAAAAAAAAATGAGAGAGACTCCTTACAAGTTGGTCAACTCAGAGATTAGTACCTATTTAATACAAATTAAAATTTTTCTTTCAAGATTTTATAATTATATGGGTGAATTCATAAATAATATATTCTAATTGTAAAATTCATATTGGGTTGGGTCAAACCCGGACCATGCTTGTCTTGTCGTATGAAAGTCAAATTTTTTAATCCGAAAATATATTTTTAATTTCCAAATCCGACTACCTGCAACTGACCTGACTCGTGAAAATCTGTAGAGAACTCACAATAAAATAAGGACGAAAGGTATCAGCTTCTCTGATAGGCCTGCGCGACTTGATCAATTATCAAGCCAACACAATCTATAATTCATATAATTTTTATTTGTTTCCTTTTTTGGTCTCGATCTTATAGAGATTAAATAGCACTAAATAGTGAGAATTATGGGTATTTGTTCTAATTTTTTATTGACTAAAATAATTTATAAATATGACTATTTTAGATCAAATTGGGTCAACAAGTTGACCCAACCATATAAAAATTTCAAATATAGAGAAATCTTACTTTTTATAATATATTAATTATCATTATTATCTAATTTATTTATTTTATGAATTAAATATGTCAAAACATATAAAATCAACCATACATGTGGTGACAATATTTGTTTATAATAAATTCATATATGTACTCAATTATGTCAAATGATATAAAATCATTCATAAATGCGTTAACAAAATTTATCAATAATTAGTTCAAATTTAAATTACTCTCTCATATAATATGGGGTAAAGCATTAACTATGTCAACCAAGATGAGATTATTTGTAATGAATCAAGACACTTACAAATATAAAAGAATATTAATTATTACTCTTTAGATTACAATTCATATATTATAACATAAGTAATTTTAATATATATTTTCATATCAAGAGTGTCACCATCTATCCCAGCTGAATGAAATTAGTTACTCGTGCTTTGAATTAAAAAAACTCATAATTTTATTAATGAAAGAAAAATGAAATTATAAGAAAAATGAAACACACAGGAAACTTCTTCCAAGTTCTTCAAGAGAGAAAATGAAAGAAGTATGGATAAAATAGAGGTGAATACCTCTATTTATAGTAGAAGTGTTCATCCTTCAATTATGAATTATGACTTTCTAAATTATATACAAATAAGAAAATTTTACTAATTTATTTCACAAATGCGTTAAATTAAATGAATTAATGAAACTATAAATGTAAACTAATTACTTTATTTTTATTAAATGTATATTTTTTAGTGTTCATCACACCCCAGCCTTAACCAACTTATTACTTGTCCCTAATAATTCAGGTGAAACTCAAAAGATAAATTATTATCCAAATTAGTAATTATTTTTTTCTTCTAAATTATCAAATAACCAGATTCTCCAGTACTTTTTACCATTTTTCCATACCACATA
>SKCR01031228.1:0-16611 GCA_019454045.1 Zanthoxylum bungeanum | reverse complement strand
TAAATTGGATTTAATGTTGTAGTTTAATATGATTCAAGAATTCGTACTTTGAGCACGTATTCGCAATACGAGTCGGACTCGCGCAAAATCAAATCGTTGTTTGAACATTAGATGGTCATTAATATTCAGATTAATTAATTGGATTAGATTGATTGATAACATGCTTGTGTGAATACATGAATGCGATGTATGGATAATGGATATCGAATGGATATTAGATGGGTAAGGGCAATTTTGGAAATTGTTGTAATAAATTTAGAATTTATTAAATTGGACCTGCTTGTCCAGCCTTATCTCTTGACTCTGTGTATTTCTCTTCTCACCTATTCCCCTCAATGTAAATGAGGTTTCTTTAGAAGTGTTATGTAATTGGTTAGAAGTAATACTAGTGCTAGCTTGAGAGAGGAAATGAAGAGATTTGTTCTAGGAACAAAATGTATTAAAGTATCCATCTGCATATAATTATTACTTTATTTATGTACATGCCTTATTATGTGTTTAGAATGCATATCTAAGGGTGTATGATGATGAGACCTTAACAAAGATAATAAATTGGTTGCCAATTTGCACTCGAAAAACCCTCGGAAAATATTAAGCGTCTTTCCTTCCATTGAGTGATTCTCACTCAAGATCCGAGACTGGCATTGACTTGTTGGCCAAAGTCAAGGCCTTTGTCCATCGAGGATGTGTTTGAATCACGAAGGCTTTGTTCCATATTGGTGTCTTGTCCAAGTTGTGGTTTGTTGGCCAAAGTCAAGACCACTTCTTGTCCATCGACATTGATTACGAAGCTTTCCATGGTCAATGGGTCACGCTTAACTGGGATCACTAAGTTTGTTGTACCAAAGCCAAGGCTTAGTTGATTCAGAGGAAAAAGGTTAGGTAATAAATTGGATGTATTGGCATATATAAGATATATGTTTCGGACTTGGATGTCCCCCTACCGGATCTATGAATTGGATTGGTTCCAATCGATCTTAGAGATCTACCTAGTTAATTATCATACAATTTGTTGGCCAAAGTCAAGATTATGTGATATTTAATGGGATCCTAACCCACTAGGAAACGTGGTTTCCCGAGTACTCGACAGATGGTTAGAGGCTCGCCGAAAAATAGTGGGAGGCAAGAATTAAATTTGCAATATTCGTTTAATTACTTGCCATACGCGTTCATTCAAATATCATTCGTCATATAAATTAATATATTAGTTGGACTAATATTTAATTGTTGTTTTAATTAAAGCAGTTGGACTGTATTATAGTTGATTATATAATTGGATTATAGTAATCAATATATTTGAATTAATTAATTTCAATTTACAGTTGATTTTATAATTGGATTATAATAATCAATGTAATTGAGGTTAATTAATTTAAATTATATTTGATTATATAGTTGGACTATAATAATCATTATAATAAATAGTACCACAAATCGTTGATTAAATAGTTGGATTATTAGAATCAAGATAAATGAAAGATTATTGTTTAAAACATAATCCTGGGTGAAAATGTATTTAAACGACTATAATTTTCAAATTGTGAATTATTTCAGGATGGTCTTGGAAAAATAATAAGTTATTTTATTTGATAAAATAATATATATTAAGCCTTGAATAATATATTCGATATATTAGCGGAAATTAGATTTCGACGCAAAGTTAAAATTGGATTTTAATTCGAGCGAACGAATTAATTTGGAATTAATTCGCGAGCGACTTTATAATAATTTTGCTAGGCATTATTATTTAATTACATTTGATTTAATTACGTCGCAACGGAAAATTCGTTAATTCAGAATTAACGAAACCGAACCCGATCTTTTGCCGTAGTTGCCGATTTGAATTTCGAATTTAATAAGTGGTAGGACCATACCACTAATATTATTATATTATATTTTGGTATAGTGGTTGGCAAACTCCATGTATTGTGTTTTGGAAACACAATACACAAGGCATTGAGTTTTGCAAACTCTAAACACAATGCATTGTGTTTTGTAATCACAAAACACTAAGTCATTGTTTATTGTAATTGCACAAGTCTCTAATCTTTTGTCTTGGAACAAAACCAAGCCTTGTTGACTTGGATCTCATTCTCTTCTCTCTCACCAAATTCGGCCATGGAGGCCTTGTTCTCTCCCTCTCCCATTTCAGCTTTGAAGCCATTTTCTTGTTCATTTTCATGGCTTGGCCGTGAGTTACAAGAAGAATAAGGAAAGATTATAGCAATTTTTCCAATACTAGCACATAAAGGGTCATCCGTAGGTGATAGGGAAACTAACTCATAAGCATGGAATCACCATTTGTGAAGCTTGGAGCTTGGATCATCAATGGAGGACACCATGACTGAATCTTGAACAAAAAAAGGAGCAAAACCGTGAGCCACCTTGGAGGAAAGCTTGAAGAATTTTTGTTGTTCCTTGCATCGCACAAATCCGTTCAATGTGAGTATGTTTCTGCCTTACTTCATTGTTGTATTCACACATGTTTCATTGCTTGAAATCGATCCCGGGACTATAGTAGAAACCCAACACATAGTAATCGTATAGGTATTCCTCGATGTCGTTTCGATATCAAAGGAGAAACCTTTATGATTCTACCTCAAGATGATGAAGAACCTAGAAACATAAGAGAGGCTCTTCAGTGTCCTACTAAGGAAAAATGGATGACAGCAATGGAAGAAGAGATGAAGTCAATGAGGTCCAACAAAGTTTGGGAATTGGTTGATCTACCCAAATGACGCAAAGCTGTCAAGAACAAATGGGTTCTTAAAATAAAGCGTAATGTCGATGGCAATATCGAAAGATATAAAGCACGACTTGTGGCATAAAGGTATACGCAACATGAAGGAATTGACTATGAAGAGACTTTTTCACCTGTTGTAAGGTTTACCTCAATTCGCTTGATTCTGGATATAATAGCAAGTATGGATCTAGAATTACATCAAATGGATGGAAAGACTGCTTTTCTCAATGGAGAACTTGATGAAGAAATCTACATGGAACAACCAGTAGGTTTTATAAAAGAAAATGAAAATGAGAAAGTATGTAGACTTTTAAAGTCTATATGGTCTCAAGCAATCATCTAGACAATGGTATATACGATTCCATAATACAATCATTTCAAATGATTTCACAATGATAAATGAGGATCATTGTGTGTACACCAAGAGAGATAAAGATAAGTTCATTATCTTATCATTGTACGTGGATGATATACTTATAGCTGGGAATGATAAGGAGTTTGTTAAACACATTAAAGAATGGTTATCATCTAATTTTGAGATGAAAGATATGGGTGAAGTGGCATATATTCTTGGGGTCAAGATCTTAAGAAATCGTTCAAAGAATTTATTATCTCTTTCACAGGAGTCATATATAAAGAAAATTCTTGAACGCTTTCAAATGCATGCTTGCAAACCCATTGATACTCCTATCACAAAAACTGAAGCTTTGAGTCCTAGATTGTGTCCTGAAACTCCACATGAAAAGGAACAAATGAAGAAAGTTCCTTATGCAAATGCAGTTGGAAGTTTAATGTACGTAATATTGTGTACAAGACCTGGTATCTGTTTCGCTGTTGGAATGGTAAGTAGATACCAATCCAATCTAGGACTAGCACATTGGAAAGCAGTTAAAAGAATATTTAGGTATCTGAAAGGGACAGCCGATTACTCATTGTGCTATCAAGGAAATGATCTGCAATTGCGAGGCTATACTGATGCTGACTGGGGAGGAGATTTAGATGAAAGAAAATATACCTCCGGTTTTATTTTCTTACTAAACAATGGTGCCATTTCATGGAGCAGTAAGAAACAATCTTGTATAGCCTTATCCACAATGAAGGCTGAATTTGTGGCTTTTTCATCGGTAGTACAAGAGGTTGTATGGTTGCAAAAGTTCTTGGATCATTTAGGTATATCAAATGAAGCTGCTGGTCCGGTATTAGTTAACTGTGATAGTGAAGCAGCGATAGCCTACACCAAAGATCCAAAATTCCATTGTAAAACGAAACACATAGATACCAAATATAACTTTGTGAAAGACATAGTTGCACGAGAAGAAGTAAACATGAAGTACATTTATACGAAAGAAATGGTAGCAGATCCATTGACCAAGCCTGTTCCGAGATATGTCTTTGTTAGACATGTAAAAACTCAGGGATTGCGTAGATGTTAGTGTACTTACATATTATGATATGTATTTTTCCCAAATAATGTTTACTAATGCTAATACTCATTGATGTTTGTATTCAATGCTTACATGTTAATATGTTGACACATGTTTTTTTAAACAATTATACTATTCGTTAGTATGAGAAGTATGTCGGACAAGTGAATGATTGGCCCTCTCACACGGGCAATCGCCTCCATTACTTTGTGTTGATGGGAGATGAGACAAATTTTTTAAGCTAATTATCTGAGTGATAATTTAGAGAGCTCAAGCTTGAAAATTATGTAATGTCGTTATGAAGTCACTTTCTCTGTGATATGACCTAAGGTGAATAAGTTCGTTTCACCTTACTTGTCTAAATATTAGATATGAGTTAGACGTTGTGTTTTGTCTGAACTATATTCTGTACGATATTTTATGAGACATACGCTCCATGGGAAATGAGGAAATACTGTATCACGTGTTTTCATACCATGTGTACATTTGCGACTATTGAGGGTAATACAAGTAAAGATCTCAATCTTGATATTGTGTGAGACCCTTGAGATTATTTCAATCTCACATTGTACCCTTCAGACTCTTGTCTGCTTCTTAAAACTTAGATTTGATGATCACTATCTTGGAGTGTTGCTGAAGGATCATGAAAGATTCGATGCGAAAGGGCATCTCTGGAAAAGCGAATTGAATCAAGGTTGAGAGATTCGAGAAAGGAGAAATATCATTATATAAGTAATATCACATTAGCTTGTATTCACTGGTCGACTAATTATGTTGTTCTACGTGATCAAACATGATTGTGAATACAAAACAAATATTGCATTCGAAAAGAGATCGAGAGAGATCTGATGTGATAAATGATCGAGGATACTGCATACATAATTCACTATGGTTCTATCCATTTTTCGAGCGGCTATATATTCCTAATAGATGTATAGCAAGTGAGCTCTCGAAGTATGCTGGTCGCACGACATAATTGCAAAGTATGAATTATTCTTGTAGAGATAATAAAAATTGTTAATCCCATCATGTGTGAGTGAGAGATGTTGGATTATGTTAATTGTTCTTAATTGGAAATTATTAAGTAAATTATTTGATGTTGTTAAATAACAACAATTAGTAATAATTTCATGTTGGAAATTATTAAGTTAATTATTTAGTGTTGTTGAATAACAACAATTAGTAATGATATCAAATAATTAAGTAAACAACAAGAGTTGTTAATCAAATAATTAAGTAACAACAAGAGTTGTTAAGTAACAACAATTAGTGAAATGTTAAATGGGGAACATATGGTGCACCCATGATGTTAACATTTTTGTAAGGGTTAGAAAATGTCATTATGCATCCTAATAATTTGATTAATAGTAATCAATGCATGTGATTACATAGTGACTTGATTTCCCTCATATAAATAAGACCGCTTGCTTATTGAATTAAGCAATCAATTAAGTTTGATTAAGAGGTCTCTACAAGATTAAAAGGTATGCAATTATGTTGTGGTTAATATAGATTTATTTCAATTAAACATGTAAATAAATCTAGGACTAGTAATACATGTGTGGTTAGATCCTAAGAGGACAAACATGTAAATATATTAGGGATTATGTTACCTAACAATAAGAATAAAAACAACAAGTGTTTAAACTTTATAAAAATCTCACTCTCTATACACTCTTTAAGCTTTCTTCACTTGAAACTTAATGTTTTTGGGATGATGTTGCTCTCAAATGAGAGCTCTTATTTATAGCCAACCTTTGACTCATAAATCAACAAAGCAATAGTGTCACCAAAAGTTTGCTTGTTGGTTTGATCCTAAAAAATCAAATCCACTGATAATTGTTTTTCTTTACATATATGGAAGCTTCTCCACATGCTGGCAGCTGGATTCTACAATTCTCTTCCCTTTCAGCTGCATTAGGAATGATTGTCATCTGACAGCTATTCCGGCTATGTCTCTGCATAGCTCGAACTTGTCCCGAATAACCATATTTGTTAATATTTCAGCTGGATTCTTATATGTATGGATTTCCACTAGTCTCAGTAGTTGTTAATCCATCACTTCGCGTATCCAATGATAGTGAATATCAATATGCTACATCCGGGAATGATACATGTCTGCTTGATCCATAACTCTTGGAGAAAATTCTTTAACCATAATATTTTCTTTTCTACTTGTGCTACTGCAATATACTCAGCTTCTATTGTGGATAATGTTATACATCTCTGTAATTTTGAATGCCATGACACAATATGATATAGAGAAAACCTATTGTAGATTTTTTACCATCAAGATCTCATGCCATATCTGAATCTATATAGCCTTCAAAGATTGGATCAGCTCCCATGTAGCACAAACATAACTTCGATGTACCTTTGAGGTACATGGCAATCTATTTGACTACCTCCCGATGTTTTTTTCCTGGGTTAGAAAGAAACGGCTCACTACACCCACTACGTGAGTAATATCTGGCTTTGTAATACCATAACATACATTAGGTTTCCAAGTGCTAAAGAATATGATATAGATCACATCTCTTCTATCTCTTTCTTGGATGAGGGGCATGAACTCCTGCTTAGTTTGAAATGAACGCTAGTGGAATGTTGACATGTTCGGTGATTACGCCTAAATATGACTCGCGGTTATCGCAGTACAGTTGGGGTGTCGATTCCACAGAGAGATGGTTACAAAGAAACTGATTCACTAAATCAAGAACGTTTAGCAATAACTGATTTCAAGAAAAGATTAAAATGTAATGGAAAATTAAGGATTTCAAAGACTTAAAAGATTTTAACAATAATGAGAAAGATAGCAAAGCATCAGGGTCCCCTCTTGCACCTATTACTTATATTCCGTTATTGATTCATGTAATTACGCAATTGAGGATTTCACGTCCCAAATCCACAATTGGAAGATATTCAATTCTACATCAGTTTAAGTTCTAAGGTAATTCTCATTCAATCTTCTCTACGTTCACAACTCACAAGGTTATCATTACAACCTATCTAACGACGACAATATACCCTCGGGCAATACTACAGCAGAAGATCAACTCGCAAAACAACCTTAATCTATCAAACCAATTTTACCAACAACACATAGAAAAAGCATGACTGAATCTATATGTAAACTAATAAAATATAGTTCTCAAATAATCAATAGAATAAAGAGATGAATAGAATAACAATTACATTAATCAATTAAAACCATCCATGAATCAAATAACAAGAATACAAGAGTTGGGTACAAGAGTTCGCCCTTAGCTTTGCTTGGGAGATTAGTTCCTCATGCTAGATGAAGAAACAACAGAGATAGATGGGGAAATCATTGGATGAAGCATTAGTTCTGATCCCGGGAATCTGCACGGCTCTGATTTCTCTTTGGTATTTGTGTAACTAGCCTCCCTCGGCTCTGCTCTCTCGGCCACGCACTACTCTGTGCGTTTTTCTTCTGTTTTTGCGCAGCAAGAGCTGCTAACTTCACGAAGTCAGCCCCCTCTTCGTGTGAGGCTCTCGGCCTCTTATTTATTTATTTGTCACACAGCAGCCTACTTAATATTGCAAACTTTGCATGGCTTTTATAGTACAAGAAATACTGAAACCCTATTTTAATTGGACCCACGCTTGTTTTCTTCTTCTTTGGTCAAAGGTGGCGGCCCAGCTTGTCTTCCTCTTTAAATCAATTTCTTCACGTGAATAAGCAATTCTTCTTTCTTTAATTGGTTGACTTTCCAAGTTATTTTTCTTTGCTTTCCACGTTAATTTCCTTTCCAATTTCTACAAATAATAAATAGGGAAATTACTTAAATTAACTTAAATAATCAATACTTTCTAAATTAATATAATGATAGATATTATATAATAAAATATATAACTAAATACTTAACAATAAACCTAGATAAGTGATGTTTCAAAGTACATTTCCATGCACTTATCACAACCCCCAACCAGCTTATTGTTAGTCCCTAGCAATCCAAGCGCAAAAATAAAATAAAGACTAAATAAATAAATAAAACTATCTAAGCCACTTTTGTAGGGATCACGATTGCATTTAGCGTATGCAACAAGCCTTTAAACCCCTAGGTGTCCCTAGTGGACGAGTTATAGTCTCGTGAGGGCTTACAGCGACGACACCCACAAACGTCATTCAAAACACACAGTCATGCAAAAACAAAAATTAAATAGTCTCAATAGTTTCACATAATTTTGTCATCAGAGAATGCATAGTAATGAAACCATAGAACCTTCAAAGTACTCAATTCAACTCAAATAAAAGTCTTTGAATAAATCATCTAAGCTAGACTCAAAGTGTGTGTGTGCTGAGGTTCGTTCACAGCTTTATTCCTAGGTAAGCCAACTAAACGATTTCGTTTAAAAATCGGGGTCGATGAGTCAAACCAACCTAGATATCTCAATTAAGTTCTGTAATTGCTTTCATGTGCTCAATATGGTATGATTTCTCTTTTTTCTTTCTTGTCTCTTGTTGCTTTTCTTTTGAATTTTTCTTTTCTTTCTCATTTGCCATTTTTTTCAACACACCTACCCTTTAAGGTAGCATTTCTCCTCATGGTGGTCCTAATACTCGCCCATGGGTAGCTTCACGCTTATCGGTTATAGGTGGTTTATTTTCTTTCTTCAGAGACTTTTCTTTTTATTTTCAATCATACCATACGTCATAACACAAGCAAATCAGGATAGACATCTAAGCAAACGGTCATTCATCGACATGCAATTTCTTCAACTAGTCACATTGTTAACTACTCAGGCTTTCACTGCTAAAAACCCATAATTAAGTGCTTACGAGTCTAACATAGATAAACTACTCAAATCATCAGATAAAAGTACATTAAAGGTCTTATCGTTTCTAAGATTTCACCCTAAAACAAACAATATCATCATATGATCTATGTTTAACTATCAAGGACTAAAAACAAACAAAACAACAATCTTTTTTAATAAAGTGTATTTAAGACAGGTTGACAAGTTTTCATGCGCATGCATACACACCCCCACACTTAAAACTTGCATTGTCCTCAATGTAAGATAAATATAAAGAAAATAATTAAGGAACAACACTACCAGGCGCGAAGTTGATCAGGTTCCTGCTGGTGAGAATTTGGTTGTGTGGCTGTGTAAGTTACGGTGACACCTGCATGAACACTCATACAAATAACAAAATAAACATGCAATTAGCACACAATAAAATAAAACTAAAGTAAATAAAATAGAATAAATGCAAATGCATGGGTTGCCTCCCCGCTAGCGCTAAGTTTAACGTCTTCAGCCAGACGTAACCACTTAAGTTATTCATGGCGGCTTCCATCTAGCGTACTGATGAAGGCACGAGAGAGAATGTTTGTCTAGCTGTGGCAGTTTATCCACTAATCCATGGTCTGGTGGCTGAAATTTGGTACTGCACATAAGGAAAGATTCACTCAATCTCCTCTTTAACCTCACAGGTATCATCTTTAATTGAGCATTAACTCTCATTTTCTTCCTTTTTCGATTCTTAGGGACCAGTTTCAGTTCAGAAGGATTTGATTCAGGTTGTAGAGACACTATTTCCGGTAGAACTACTTCTAGCATGTATGAGTAATGACACTCACCCTCACCCTGTGATTGTTTTTCAACATTTGGAACTGGAACTCTTATTGTGGGCCTAAGTGCTTGTGGGAAAGGTACTCTAATTTGAAACGATGGCACTTGTTCTTCCAGGGGGGTATATGCACTACTATCCTTGGGGTCATCTATAATGTTGGAGGTATTCTGCATTCCTACATCTTTACCGCTCCTAGTGATTATGACATCAACACCTCTTATACTGGATACTTCATGATCAGTCTGTGCTATGGGTTGCCCTTGTGGATTTGGTTGAGCCTGAGATGAGAATTTTCCTTATTCTTGTACACTCAGGTCATTAGTCAATTTAGAGAGTTGACTCCTAATTTCCTTTTGTTCTTCAGCAACCTGAGCTATCAATGACTCAATCCTTTGATTGGTTTTATTCTGGGCTTCCATGAATGCTTGCATAGTATCCTCTAAAGAATTCTTAGAAATGGCAGGTGTGTGATATTGTGGGGTATTGTAACTCCTAGGTTGTGGTGTCTGGGTAGGCTGATAAGACTCCTGCCTCCAACTAACATTGGGATGGTTCTGCCAACTAGGATTATAGGTATCTGGATATGGTGTATAAGGCTTCTGGTAAATCCCTAAAGTATTGTAGTTTTCCTCATTTGTACCCCTCATCTCACTGTACACGGGACACTCTTGGGATTCTAGCTGGGCTACTGAATGCATTGTCTTGCTGTCTTTGGCTATTAAGGCTCCTATCTGTCTAGTTAACAGCTCAACTTGTGTCTTAAGGCTATCCTCTTCCCTAAAGTGTTGTAGGCTTCTGCTAGAAAAAGTGTGTGTCAAATCAGTGTTATCTATGACATTGGGTCCAGTCCAATTATGAGATTTCTTAGCTAGGTCATCTAAATACTCGAGTGCCTCATCAGGATCCTTTCGGATAAACTCACCATTGCACATTATCTCAACGAATTGGCGCTCCCTAGGGGTTAGTCCATCATAGAAATAACTGACTAAACGCCAACTCTCATATCCATGGTGGGGGCAACTAGCTAACAACTCCTTATACCTCTCCCACGTTTCATAAAGGGTCTCACTGTCTCTCTGGGAAAAGGTGGAGATCTGTCTTTTCAAGGCATTAGTCTTATGGTGTGGGAAGTATTTGTTGAAAAATGCTTGAGTCATCTTGCCCCATGTTCCTATTGACCTAGGTCTCAAAGAATACAACCAGCTCTTAGCTCTATCCTTAAGGGCAAAGGGAAAGAACTTAAGTCTAATTATGTCGGTAGTCCCAAAACGGTCATGGAAGGTTGCTACTACCTCTTCAAACTCCCTAATATACACATAAGGATTTTCGCTCTCAAGACCGTGAAAAGTTGGAAGATACTGTATCATTTCAGGCCTAAAGTCTATGTGTGGTGCATTAGGAGGAAACATTATGCATGATGGTGTAGCTGTGCGAGTTGGGTGGAGGTACTCTTCAAGAGTCCTCCTGGGTGGTCTCTCGTACTCACTCATGGTATGTCTACTAGATCTAGATGGTGTAGCAAAAAGATTCTCAAATATATTATCTTGATCTGACTCTAAATCTTCATGTTCTATTATAGCAAATCTACCCAATTGATCCCTAAATCTAGGCATGCCCTCCAACACAACTAGTAAAACAAAAATAAAATAAAATAAACACAAAAATAAAAATAAAAAGAACCAATTAAAAAAAAGAAAAAAAATCTAAACAAAAACAAAAAATTAAAATAAATAAATAAAATAAGTAAAAGAAAATAAATAAATAAAAGATATGGAACGAAGTTACCGCTTTGTTGTTGACTAAGCAAACTTGCTCCTTTTGCTTGTAAACCGTCTCCCCGGCAATGGCGCCAAATTTTGATTACGCCCAAATATGACTCGCGGTTATCGCAGTACAGTTGGGGTGTCGATTCCACAGAGAGATGGTTACAAAGAAACTGATTCACTAAATCAAGAACGTTTAGCAATAACTGATTTCAAGAAAAGATTAAAATGTAATGGAAAATTAAGGATTTCAAAGACTTAAAAGATTTTAACAATAATGAGAAAGATAGCAAAGCATCAGGGTCCCCTCTTGCACCTATTACTTATATTCCGTTATTGATTCATGTAATTACGCAATTGAGGATTTCACGTCCCAAATCCACAATTGGAAGATATTCAATTCTGCATCAGTTTAAGTTCTAAGGTAATTCTCATTCAATCTTCTCTACGTTCACAACTCACAAGGTTATCGTTACAACCTATCTAACGACGACAATATACCCTCGGGCAATACTGCAGCAGAAGATCAACTCGCAAAACAACCTTAATCTATCAAACCAATTTTACCAACAACACATAGAAAAAGCATGACTGAATCTATATGTAAACTAATAAAATATAGTTCTCAAATAATCAATAGAATAAAGAGATGAATAGAATAACAATTATATTAATCAATTAAAACCATCCATGAATCAAATAACAAGAATACAAGAGTTGGGTACAAGAGTTCGCCCTTAGCTTTGCTTGGGAGATTAGTTCCTCATGCTAGATGAAGAAACAACAGAGATAGATGGGGAAATCATTGGATGAAGCATTAGTTCTGATCCCGAGATCTGCACGGCTCTGATTTCTCTTTGGTATTTGTGTAACTAGCCTCCCTCGGCTCTGCTCTCTCGGCCACGCACTACTCTGTGCGTTTTTCTTCTGTTTTTGCGCAGCAAGAGCTGCTAACTTCACGAAGTCAGCCCCCTCTTCGTGTGAGGCTCTAGGCCTCTTATTTATTTATTTGTCACACAGCAGCCTACTTAATATTGCAAACTTTGCATGGCTTTTATAGTACAAGAAATACTGAAACCCTATTTTAATTGGACCCACGCTTGTTTTCTTCTTCTTTGGTCAAAGGTGGCGGCCAAGCTTGTCTTCCTCTTTAAATCAATTTCTTCACGTGAATAAGCAATTCTTCTTTCTTTAATTGGTTGACTTTCCAAGTTATTTTTCTTTGCTTTCCACGTTAATTTCCTTTCCAATTCCTACAAATAATAAATAGGGAAATTACTTAAATTAACTTAAATAATCAATACTTTCTAAATTAATATAATGATAGATATTATATAATAAAATATAAAATATATAACTAAATACTTAACAATAAACCTAGATAAGTGATGTTTCAAAGTACATTTTCATGCACTTATCATTTGGCTTTCTGTATATTGAATCTCCTGATTTTTTGTTCAATATAACTCTCCTGTGAAAGCCATAACTTTTTATTCTGACTGTCTTAAACAATCTCCATTCCCAAAATCTGTTGAGCCGGTCTTAAGTCTGTCATGTCCAAAGACTTAGAGAGTTCCTCCTTCAGCTGGCTAATCTTCGCTACTTCTTGTCCGACGATCAATATGTCATCTATATATAGTAGAAGAGCAATGAAATTTCCATCTAGAAACCTTTGAATGTATACACACCGATCTGCTATAGTTCTTTTATAGCCCTGACTCACCATGAAAGATTTAAACTTCTTGTACCACTGCTTCGGTGCTTGCTTAAGGCCGTACAAGTTTTTTTCATATTGCAAACAACGTTAAATTTTCCCAAAACCTTGAAACCTTCTGGCTTCTCCATGAAGATTTCTTCATTTAGATCACCATGAAGAAATATTATCTTAACATCCATCCGTTCAAGCTTTAAGTTCAAACTGACTACCAATCCCAAGATCACTCGGATTAAAGCCATTTTTATAACTTTCTAAAACGATTTTATCAAAGTAGATTCCTTTTTTATGTAGGAATTCTTTGACTACTAACTAGGCTTTGCGTTTCATCACATTTCCGCTGCAACATGAAACACTCATTTGTTCTTCAGTTCCTTCAAGCCATGCGGAGCTTGACTATCTCATAAATATTATTTTTCTGTAAAGATTCAATTTCATCCTGCATTGCGTGCATCTATTTTTCTCTGTCTTTATGACATGCAAATTCTTTGAAAGTTTTTGGCTCTCCCTCGTCAGTAAGCATAACATAGTCAAATCTTGAGTACTTGGTTGATGGAATCCGGCCTCCCTCAGATTTTCATATTGAATGGTCACTGGTTTTTGGCGGACTGTTGTCATCTAGATCTTCCGATGATCATGTAGCCTCTGATGGAGAGGGTTACAGTTCCCCCTGCTCAATACCACCTTCCTCCTCTAGTTCTGCTTCTGGCATTGTAACATCCCGCCTAAGCTAGGATGCTACCAGGAGGAGACAGGCTAATCCTGACTTCATAAGCCTCTGACTTTGCCGAAATTTCGGCACGACCTTTCCTAGAATCGAGCAACCTGGATCAAGTCTAACTCCTTTAAACAACATATTGGGCCCAAACATAAAATATAACTCTAAAATAAAGATCTCAAGACAAACACAATTAGGCTCCATGCCTGAAAATACATATGAACAAAAACTTTTACAAAACTTAAACTTGTACAACTCAACTTCTTATACAACTACACTTAAACAACTTGACTTTGAAACTCCCAGGACCTGGTAACTGGCTGATTGCAACACTGCTATCTGGCTCCACAAGCTCTGGTATCCGTGGTCGACCGATCAGGTCACCAACCTGCAAAACTAAAAACACATGCTTTCGCTGTACTATTCTGATATATTAATCCTTTCCTACTTACCCCTCTACTGGTTTTAATTCAGACTTTTACTATAGTTATCTTTCTTTTATCATCAAATCGGATCTATAACATATTCATTCTTTCAAACATTCATCAGACTATCATCAATTGTATATGCATGCATATATGGCCATGTTATCATGCACTATTATTTATGATCGATTCTTCCTATGTAAACATACTATTCACACAAACACTGACCAAATATACTTATAAGTGTGCTAATGCTATCATGCATCATGTCAACTATGTGCAACTCAAATGATTTCTAGGATATATATAAGTGATCAATATGCATAACTTATGAATTATATTTTACTTAATTATGCCATGCATAATGAAAATACGTTTTAAAAATCTTTCTGAAAATTATTTTCTGATATTCTTTATAAAACTTGTCTTTCTGAAATACTGTTTTCTAAAAACTATTCATCTGAAAAACTATTTCTGAAAACGGAAATTTCTAACTGAAATCCGTATTTCTGAAAACTGAAAACTTTCTTTAAGTTCTGTGTCTCTGTCTGAAAAACTAGACGTATGAGGGCGTTACGTATCGCCGTCCCCCCACACGCCTGTCTGGAGGCAGAAGTGCAAACCCATGACTTTGGGGCATTACGTATTGCCGTCCACCAAAGAATGCCACTATTGTCTCATATCTGGTGGTCTTGGGGTGTTACGTATCGCCGTCCCCCAAGCCACAAACTAGAGTTGGGGGTGCGGATCTATGCTACCACCCAAGCTCAAACTGGGGTCTAGGGGCGTTACGTATTGCCGTCCCCCTAGCCCATCTGGAGGATCTGAGAGCGTCCCCTCAGTCCTCGACATGTGCACATGTTTCTGAATCTGTCAATTCCAAAGTATCCGTCAATTCCAACTGAATCTCGAGTTACATATTGGGGTGAGTTTTTCCCTCATGCCCCGAAAAATATAAAATCATATTCTGTATCTCAAAACTGTAAAAATAACATTTAACAAAAAAACATTTCTTTCAAAAGTATCAGAAACTGTCCTTTAAAACCTTTTGAATTCCAAGACCATTCAATTCAATTCTTGAAAATAATAACACAAATACTTTATGCTTTATGCTTTCATGCTTTCATGATATGCCTCTACACTTTCTCATACTTGTCCTCACACAAATATTTACACAGGCTCTCATCCATATGTACATATTAATGACAAAATCTTATGCATGGCATGCTTCTATGCTCATTTATGTTTCGTATAATTATGATATAATATGCACACACTCACATATAGACATTCATCAATAACTTATTTGACAAATATTTACTACAGGGCTAAAAACATGTTCTGCCCTAATAGGATCAGACTCGGACGAACTATTCAGGGGCTGGCCGAGTCTCTAAATTAAGTTTTACATCTGATCCTAAGTTTTCAAGGGCTGACTACACTTCTACAGCAGGGTCTGACCTAGTCTTAACTTTTTAGAATCTGAAGATACTTGATGATCAAGTTCTGACTTATTAGGTTTTTTTTTGGATAAGGTAAGTATTATAACCAAAGAAAACTATACAAAGAGCAAAGGGGCATACCCCAGGCACTAGAGAGGACAGGCCCTCCTAGAAAAAAGCCAAAAGGCTACAAAGCCAAAAGGCTACAAAAGAATCAACAAAAGATGTCATCGGGTAGGTGCCACGAAAGGTGAAGCCATTTATTGTCATAAGATGGATTCACCTTTCGTAAGGAGCTAACACGATTCCGAACATCAAAAACAATATCATAAAGAAGAGCAGAAACAGGCCGAATAGGCATATCATGAGTGCGAGCATTCCTCTCCCTCCAAATATGGTAGACTGACGCTGCAAAAGACAGACGAACCAGAAGATGACATAAAGAGGCTCCGGAGAACTGACATACCCACTCAACAGTCTGACACCAATCTCGGCGACTCCAATCTAACCCACACATGGCCAACACAGACGACCAGACCCTTGAAGAATAGAGGCACTGGAAGAAAAGATGATCAATGTCCTCACTCGAACAACCACAAAGAATACACCGCGAGCAAGCAGAGATGCCAAATCTCATCAGACTGTCCTGAGTAAAAAGGCCACCCTGAATAGACATCCAAAGAAGAAAGGAATGACGGGGAATTGCCTTCCGGAACCAAACAACTCGAGACCAATGCATATGGGGTCTCCTTGACCTTATAGCATTCCAGGCACTATCCACAG
>SKCR01031227.1:0-16608 GCA_019454045.1 Zanthoxylum bungeanum | reverse complement strand
GTGATCTAATCACAATGATAAGAGTGCAATCCTTTGTCACATAGTTAATTTGTACAACAACACCGTGATCTGTACAAATAGTGACGCTATGGGTCATAATTGTCCAACAAACTCCACCCCTACTCTCCTTAGGATAGCTTACAAATAGGCACACCTGATAACGTGGCTCCAAATTTTTAGTCTTGTTCTTCAGCACATGTGTTAGACACCCTCATATGTAGAAATACCGTAAACTAGCTTTACGATCGCTCTATAACACTAAATGAGTCTTAGGAATAGACTTAGATGGAACTACATTAAGGATATAAATTGTTTTTTGTAATGCATATTCCCATAATGAACTAGGCAGTGAATTATAACTAAACATAGATCTTATCATGTCTAGTAGGGTCTCGTTTCTCCTCTATGCAATACCATTCTGTTGTGGTGTTCCAGGTAATGTAAGCTGGTAGACTATCACATGTTCAACCAAGAGTTCCTCAAAATCACTATCAAGGTATTCTCCTCCATGATCTGATCGTAGATTTTTTATTGTAACATCTCATTTCTGGAGATACTACCGGCAGGGAATAGGTCGACCCATCACTTTGAGACTCTGAATTTCTGACTAAGATCCACACTAATAAACTTATCTCAATTATAAACTTATGTATGGGACCATTGCCCAACTCAAATAATACAAAATGCAACTCAATGCTCATAACGGTTTACTCTATAACAATACAAATTACAACCTTACTTATGGACATCGTTTCAAAACAATGACTTATACATGATTTTACTATGACCCTGACTGTACTCTCTCTCTCTCTCTGACTTGACTTGGTGGACTCAACACACCTTAATGACTGCCATCAGTATCCATCCTCTCGAGCTCGTCCTCTGCGTTATACCTACAAAACAAAGACACTGGGAGTGGATGGTTAGATCATGTGAACGATCTAGTGAGTGCACATTTTTAAAATGGAAAATTCAAATACTTATAGAATTCATTGATTTGATACTGAAACAAGAAAATTGTCTCTTCTGAAAACTCTTTCAAATTTCTTTTTGTGAAACTTTCTAAAAACCTTTCTTTCTGTAAAACTCTGAATTTCTTATAAAACTATTTCTTGAAAGTTATTTTCTAAAACCATTATTCTGAAAACCATTTCTCTGAAAATCTATTGAAAACCTGACGCATTGGGGCGTTACGTATCGCAGCACCTCATACGCCTAAACTGGAGCCAAGTGTGTAAATCTATTACATTGGGGTATTACGTATCGCCGTCCCCCAATTCATGTCATTATCTTGTCCCTAAATCTAGGGTTTTGGGGCGTTACATATCGTCGTCCCCCCTATCAATGAAATCTGGTGGTCTTAGGGCGTTACGTATCACCGTCCCCCAAGTCACAAATCTGGAGCCGGGGGTGCGGATCTATGCTACCCTCCAAACTCTAAATCTGGGATCTATGGGCATCTGTCATACGTAGTCCTAAACTGCATATGCACACGATATCTGTATCCGTCAATTCAATATCTGAGTCAAGTTACATACTAAGGTGGGTTTTTCCCATATGCCTCAAAAAATCATAAAAATCATTCTCTTTATATCAAACTTTTCAAAACCTTTTTCATTTGTGATATAACTATAAATCATCTTGGCTAAAGTCGTAAAACATTTGAAAGAAAGTCTCGCGTCAAAACAAATAAGTGAATAACAACTTGGAAAGAGAAGAGGCCACTCATAGATTTGGAGTCACGTTAGCAATACTTCACTTCGCCAAGGGAATTTGCGGTTACTGCGATGACCTTTAATTGGTAACTTAATTAGAATACATATCGTGGAATATGCTTCGAAACTATTATTGTTATATGATGTTCTATGTTTGTGACATGATATGTTACGTATATATGGGGTTGATACGAGTCCCTAATGGGATGAAACTGTAATAATATGAATATTTTTCTATATCATATCGTGACGCCTGGTCTGGCATGTCACGACGCCCCTGCAAGCAGACACAAGCAGAGGCATGATATGCTTCACATCACGACGCCCACCTAATCAGACCTGGGGCAAAGCCCCTGCTCGTTACACATCGAGATGTCGAAGGCTGAGCGTCGCGACGCTCCCCCTATCAGGCCCGAGGCAATGAGCCTCTGATTTATATGCGTCGCGACGCTGGGTACTGGGCGTCGCGTCTCTAAGCTAATTTTCCAGGGCCTCACAAACTCTACAATGTCTAACTTGGCCGAATGCATTCCCAACACTTATACACTAGAACCGTTACACAAGCCACTCTATTAAGCTTCAACTTCCTACATTCGATACCAATATATCATCATCAAATATTTTTTTGATCTCACAATTCTTGTTTTAGCTCAACATTTAGGATTTCTAAAAATTTGGGCATTTTATTCCGAAAATCAATTTCCATGCTCACTATCCCTCTAATACAATCCATAATACGTCACTAACACCAACAAAGCATCGTACCACCAAAATTTCAAAATCCAAGATTTGGGTCAAATTTCCTTAACTTAACTCACTTGGTTTCCATCACCATTCAAGTCTTCAATACTTTCTATTCCCCTCCTTAGCTTGTGTGAGGTGATTTACAATTTCTTCTTCTTTGGAGAAAGGCTCCATCTCTCACTCTCTTTTTCTTTTTTCTTCCTTCTTCTTCTCCCTACATTTCTTCTCTTCTCTCCTTTCTTTGGAATAAGTGAATAGTGTCTCTATTTATAATAGGACTGAAATGGCTAATTGGTAATGTTTTAATATGATGAAAATAATCAGAATTTTGGGGAGAAATGTAGAGTTCTCTAGATAGGTCCGCAGGTACTACTCATCCTAATTTTTGAGTTGTATTTTTTGACCTACCTCTGTTTCGAATTGAAAACATATTCAACGCAGAAGTTGTAGGTCTTGATCTTATAATTCTGACGATATAAAGTTCATAAAAATCGGAGATCGTATGAAAACGTTATGCTTGAAAAGACTAAGGGCAGTCCGGGTTGCATCTTAGGCTAATTATGTATCAAAACTGCGAAGAATTTGCCGAAAGTCCAAAAAGTTATTTCATGAATGTATATGTGTTCGAAAATTATTATATATCATGTATCATGCGTCCTATAACGTAATAGCCATCATGATTACCGGAGCGTTACAAATTCTCCCCCCTTAAATAGGATTCGTTCTCGAATCCCTTCTGATGTTGAACTTCTTAGGTCCGTCTTGGTTTAAAGATATCTGATTTCTGCTACTCTTATCTTCCTTCAATTGTTTTCTGCTATTCTGCTCAAGAACTCAGTACTATGATTTCCAAAAATCCCTTCTTGATATACTTTATTCGATTCTTGTAGCCAAATACTTAGTTCTTGGAAGTTCCTTCAGCAACCTTTTTTCTTGTGTGGAAACGTAGTCCATTGTAATATACATATGTCTATACATAAATATATATTTCTTTATAGAACTTGTCATCCATAAATTTCTCTTAATCTACACATCTAGTCTGAGTTAAAGTTCTTCTCGAACCCGTGCCCAAGTGATTCACTTCTTACTATATAGTACTCTATGCGTTGGGGTTTTGGGCAAAATACCCAGGTTACGCAGCGGAATACGTGAAAATCAAATTTTCCCGATTTTTTTAATTTTTCTTGGGTAATTAAAATAAACTTATTTATTTTAATCACTCAATACTCAAAAACATAATTTTTAACCCAGAAATCATAATTTCAGTAAATTACCATAAAGTCCCAAAACTTTCCATTTTAATCATTTTAGTCCTAAGTTGTTCAAAACAAGCTTAGGTGATTTCAATCACAACAAACATGATTTGTACATCAAATATACATTAAAAACGGAATTCTGAAAATTTTTCCAGATTTTTTAGTAATTACCAAAAGGCCTATAAATTTATATTTTTATCATTTTAGTCCTAATTTTGTCAAATACATAATTAGGTGATTTCAAATAACTACCAAAATGATTTATACATGTCACACATGTATAAATACATTAAGGAACCAAAAATACCATATTCCTCTAAATTATCGAAAAGCCAACAAGTTTTCAACTTTGATCATTTTGGTCCAATCTTGTCAAAACAAGCTTGGATGATTTCCAATCAACCCCAAATGATTTGTATATCTTATTTACATCAAAATACAATATATATATATATATATATATATATAAAGCCCCAATTTTGTTTTAGGTTCAAAACCCTAATTTTTCCAATTAATCAAATTAACCAAAATTAACACAATCCAACACTTAATCCAATCTCTACAACACCAAAAAAGTCTCACCACCTTGAAATAGCTCAAGAACAATTTTAGGTCATCATTGAGTGGCCTAACAACTCTAGAATGGCAACCAAGTCATCTAATGACCAAAAGTGTGCTTATCAACCATTAATAAGCAAACTTTGTTCATATACATGCATACATCTTTCATTCAAGCTTCCAAACTTAATAACATAATATAAAAGAAAGTAGAGAAACAAGTGAACAACATATGTTTTAGCCAAGAACAAAAGAAATATTTTTCCATTAAAGAAAAGTTGAAATTACTTACTAATTTCCAAGATTTCTCCATTTTCTTCTTGATTTCTTCACTTTTCCTCTCAAGTCTCTTATGTTTTTTTTGTTCTTTGAAAGCTTAGAATTCTCAACGAAAATGAAAAATGAAACCCTTAAATATGTAGGGTTATGGCCGAATGGGAGGGCAAAATTGGAATATTGGATTTTGTAATTTTTTAATCCAAATTAAAAGAATCCAAATCCAATCTTTGCTACCATTTTCAAAAAGCAAATATACATGTGTACCAATCACATTAAACCAAATTTAGCCTTAATTATGATAAAGATAAATGTATTTAATTATCCTAATTATTTAACAATTAAATAATTAGATAATTACTAAATACAAATATCTAAAAATATGTATCATATTTACTTTAAAAATTCCATAATACATATATTTGGAACATGTGTCAAATATATTATTTTGACAAATAATTAATGTGTATTTAATACAATCAAGTATTTAATTGAAATACACATTAACTAGTAGATGGTCGAATAACCTTTTAAAGCATGTATATTTCATTTAACTGTTAAACGATTTATAAATAATCAATATTATTTATAATTGTAGCCCTAGTGCTCTACGAGTATATTTCATTAGTGAGACTCTCTACATTCTGGCATATCCGTCACGAAATCCAATTTCGGGTCCATAATCTACCCACCCGTAAATTATGACAACCACGGACAAACTCCCTGAATCATACAGGTCGAGTTCATCGCATACTTATAATCCCACTGTCACAGGTATCCGGATTATCCCAGAGATATAGATAAAAATGTCAAATCTCTATAGGTATAATCCCGTCGATGATTCTATTAGAAATCTTTTAATAACACTTAGAACTTACATCTATAGTGTACCACGGGCCCATGGATTTAACAGATTGCTAATTCCATATTGAATACTTATGCTCTGTACATAGAACTGGCGGATCCTATCTTGATATGTACAGGATATCCTGAGGATCAGTCCATACCCAACGAACAGGCGGAGGTCTGATCTGAATAGATCGGTGATGTGACAGCCATCAAAGTATGGAGGATACCTCATACATCCACATTGGTATCTCAAGTCGAAAGACCATTATGCTCACTTGACTCGAGAAGATTCCTATTGATGTTGGTGTACCATCTATTAGTAAATCTTCGGTGAGTCTTTCTGTGTTTATCTAATATAAAAACCTACACGTCTATGCGAGTCTCCCCAGACTCATGGTTCATTGGGATAAACCATCGGACCAAGTCTCGACATACGACGTGTACTGGTCTCAACGGATTTTACTAACCGGCCCGTGTTAGTAAATCTTAACCATGAACTTTATTTAATAATATACTTCTAGTAGTGACACTTCTCAATGTCAATTACAAACTACTTTGTAACTGCACTACATTATATATTATTGAGTCTTTGTCTAATATATATATATATATATATATATATATATATTATATATATATATATATATATATATATCACTAAATCATATTTAGTTTCAATCTAATCGTAATTAGATCGAATATGTATATGAAAGCAAAAAGTGCTACTATAAATAAGAAATATTATGGAAAAATAAATTGTTCTTATTCATGAATCGGACATGAATACGATCCAGATTGACACTCCGAGCACCAACCCTAACCATTTCTCCCACTTGCTCTAGTGTCAGTCCACGGTATCATATACACATCTAAATATGTATCACATACGCATTGTCCTCAAGAGCTGACCTAGCACTCAAGAGGTAGGCAACAATAAGTAAGCCCGCTATAACATCTTGAGTTTGTCCAACAAACCCCAAACGTTTCCCTTAACTAGCATCATTCATATTTTGTATAACCTACGTTATACATCAATATGACTAAGATGCAATATCAATATTGTGCTATAGCTACTGAATTGTCCAAGTATTTGGGGATCAGTACTATGCAGACAACCGCAAGCACAACACCAATATCAAGAATTTCAAATCTATAAGGTCACTTTGCAACTTCATAAGTCAATACTTCATAAGTTACAATTAATTCCACTTACAGTAGAATCATCTGTGACACTCCCACTGCATCCTTTCTAATTCTTTATGACATAGACTATTTATCATCATAATTAGACTCAAAACTAATTAGACCCTCTTAGTTGCAGACTATATTCTCCATGAATAAGAAACTCGTACTTAATATCTCAAAGATAACAAAGAACGTGTTTCGAATACATCATATGGTCTGTAGCATATCAAAATAGTTCGTAATAATTATGATTAAATTGATGTTTTTTAGTCTTACATAATATAGTATTCATTACGCCATCATCATATGATGCATAAAATTGACTAGACATTCTAATCAATTTCTCTTTCGAAAAAAGGAATCATCTTTTACGAAGGATGAATATTATATAAAAGAGACACACTAACTGTCAAATAGTTATACTAACTGTCAAACAGTTACATTAACTGTCATACAGATAGTCTTGTTATGTCCTATAAGAGAATCATATCTAATGCACGACTAATGGGAGTATCTCACAAGTCTCTTAGTTTTATATCATATATAAAACTTTATATCAAATATAACAAAGATTGTTCCCACTGCTTTCACGGAGAAAATAAGACTTATATAAATATTTTACCTTACAAACATCACATTATTACCTTAATAATGATAATGTCGATAGGATATATGATACTAGTGTTGGACAATTATGACCCACAGCGTCACTATTTATACAGATCATGGTGTTGTTGTACAAATTAACTATGTGACAAAGGAGATTGCACTCTTATAATTTGTGATTAGATCACCTAGATGTCTAAATGATAGGAGGTCCTTATGATTTGTTCCTGGATTGAGAATGATATGAGACAGTATCAATCCACGAAGGATAAATCATAAAATATCCCTAGTCAGAGTATTACCGAGATCGGACATCGATAAATACGTAAAAGACTGGTATTACACTTGTGCGCGTTGTGAGGGCACAACGGTATAGTTCTCATATGTTTGGGTATATGATACTCATGCAAGTGTAATAGGAGGTTGTGTTTTACCGATGGTACGGGAAATAGCTTCGCTCTGGATAGACCCCTCAGAATTCCATTGGTAGTATGACTATGTGTCTATGGAAGTCCGAAATCAGGGTAGGTGTATTTGGTCTTAACCTGAGACTTGCACCGCTAATACTTGCGACAATCAATATACTTTGGTTGTGGTCATCCAGGGCTTTAACAGGTTCTGTGTACGCCTCTGCTGGGTATATTGAGAATCGTAGTGTGTTGGGTGTGATGTCAAGATGGAAGTGTCACTCCAGTCATATGGAGATGATGATCGCGTAGGGATACAGAACTGGTTCTCTAAAAATGTTGAAACCGTCAGGATAATATGACTTGGTCATGATTATCCGATATTAAAGAGACTAGTTGCTCGTAATCCGATATATGCTTCGTACGGGGCAGACACTTTACCAGCCCCAGGCCTTGCATGTGATCATCCGATACTGGATCGAAATACGCAATACTACGTATACTACGCCTGATATAGATCATTATTCCTGTAAGGATATTTCTGGAGAATGGGGTAGGCATGGCATTTTGCTAGAAGCCAACCTTGTCTTGTAAATCGGTATAAACTGTTCGGATAGTCCGACGACCGCATTTACTGCCAACATATCCAGGGATCTCATGGGACACTTCCCGAAGATTCACCGATGACGTATGACTCGCACTTTTATTAATCTGGGATTAATTAGATGAGAGAGAAAATTAATCTGGGATTAATTGCGGAGATATTTTATCTGGGATAAAATATCATTTAAAGAGAGAAAACGATTAATTTGGAATTAATCGATAAATTAATATATTCGATATATTAAACGAAATTGGATTTCGACGTGAAATTAAAATTAGATTTTAATTCGGGCTAACGAGTTAATTTAGAATTAATTCGTTAGCGATGTGAATAGTGATTTCGCTAGGCATAATCATTTAATTGTGTCGCAACGGAAAATTTGTTAATTTGGAATTAGAGAACTCGAGCCCGGGATTATTTGCGAGCTCATTTGCATTTCGAATTCGAGTGCAAAATGCAAGTCAAATCAAACATCAAATCGCTAGTCGCATCTAGCGTCACATCATTCTTCAATCAAGTGATGGATGTCTTTCACTTTGAGTGATTGATGCCAGTCGCTATTCACTGATTGATGGCAAGTGATGTGTGTGGTTGGCAAGCATTTATGGCTTAATGGTTTGACTTTTGTAAAGCCAAATGTGTGATAAATGAATTTGAAATTCATTTAAAGGTATTTGATACACAAAAATAACACACATCTCTCTCTTCTCTCTTCTCCATCTCTCTCACTCCCAAGGGGCTTCATTTTCTCCTTACTGGTTTGCAGTTTGCCGAGAATAATGGGAAGCAAAAGTCACGATTTTGTGGCAAAATCGGGAGTGCTAGCACACTACGAAGTCATGCGAAGGTGATAGGGAAGTCCACCCATGAGCTTGGAATCATTTGATGAAGCTTGGAGCTTGGATTTTTGAAGATTGAAATCGAAAATGGAGGACCAAGTTGCAGTGCAATGCCGTGAGCTGCAGTGGGCAGAAAATAAATTTTTGTTGCCTCGCGCATCGCTCAACCGATCGATGTGAGTATTCCACAACTCCGTGATGTATTCGCATATTTATTTCTTGCTTTATAATCGATCCTCGTGGCCGTAGAAACTCCAACAATGGTATCAGAGCGATTGAAAAGCATGAAATTTGATTAGGGCTTAAAATTTGGGTAAAATGTTTTTGAGCATGATTTAATGAAATTGGATGACTTAGTTTGCTTAAATGTGTTTTAATTGAAGATTGATTGGATCAATTTGATGAAATGTTGTTTGGAACAAATTTCCCCAAATGTCTTAGCTTGGCCGAGAGGTGTGGAGCCCTAATTCTTGGTAATTTTTGTTTCGTTGATCATTGGATGACTTGAAATGATTTGGGAATGTTCATTTAATGTCGATTGCGGATTTAATTGGATTGAAACCGAATCGAACACAAATTGCCCGAATTGCCGAGAGCTAAAGAATGTGAAATTGGGTTTGATTTTTATTAAATTGTGTTGGACATGATTTAATGTTGATGAGCATGATTAATTGTACAAATTTGGTGTTTTGGAAATATTTATTTGGGTAATTAATAATGCTATACACTTTGGTAATTAAATTGGGAATTTGGAATCTGGTAATTTAATTATTTAGGCCTATTTTGTGAAATTGGGCTTGAATGTTTTAAATGGGCTTTTGGGCTTGGTTGTACTAAGTTAGGTTTAGGCCAAAATTGGTTGGATCCAATTGGGCCCAAAACCACTTCCATTAAGCCTAAATGCAACTAATTGACCTTTAAAGTTTAATTGGGCCTAATGGGCCTAAATTGATTTCTAGGCTTATAGGGTTACTCCCGGATTGGACTTTGGTTATTGGGTTCGACCCGAGTTGACCAAAAGTCCACGCCTTAACGAAATTAATTAAAAGCCCATTGGGCTTTAATTAAATTGACGTTGGACGTTAATCGGGCTTTGAGACCCGTAGCGATTAAATTTGGAATTAAGTCATAAAGGTTCGTCAAATAAAGTGTAGTATTTAATTTGGAATTAAATAGCGAATTAGTATTAAATACAAATTTAATTGGATTTAATTTTGTAGTTTAATTTAATTCGAGAATTCGTACTTTAAGTACTTATTCGTAAAACGAGTTTGACGAATAGCAAAATCAAATCGTTGTTTGAACATTGGATGGTCACTAATTATCAGATTAATTAATTGGTTAGATTGATTGATAACATGCTTGTGTGAATACATGGTTGCGATGCATGAATAATGTATATCGGATGGATATTAGATGGGTGGGACAATTTTAGAAATTGTTGTAATAAATTTGATTTATTAATTGGATCTGCGTGTCCAGCCTTATTACCTTCTTATTCTTTGTATTCTCTTCTCACCTATTCCCCTAAATGTAAATGAGGTTTCTTTAGAAGTGTAGTGTAACGGGTAGAAGTAAATACATGTGCTAGCGGGAGAGAGGAAATGGAGAGATTTGATCTAGGATCAATGTGTAAAGTATCCATCCGCATATCATTATTATTTTATTCATATGCGCTTTATTATGTGTTTAGAATGCATGCTTAAGGGTGTATGATGATGAGATCTTAACAAATATAATAAATTGGTTGCCAATTTGCACGTGAAAAACCCTCACAAATATTAAGCGTTTTTCCTTCCATTGAGTTATTCTTACTCAAGATCTAAGACTAGCATTGGCTTGTTGGCCAAAGTCAAGGCCTTTGTCCGTCGAAGATGTGTTTGAATCACGAAGGCTTTGTTCCATATTGGTGTCTTGTCTAAGTTGTGGTTTGTTGGCCAAAGTCAAGACCACTTCTTGTCTATCGACATTGATTACGAAGATTTCCATGGTCAATGGGTCGCGCTTAACTGGGATCACTAAGTTTGTTGTGCCAAAGCCAAGGCTTAGTTGATTCAGAGGAAAAAGGTTAGGCAATATATTGGATATATTGGCATATATAAGATATATGTTTCGGACTTGGATGTCCCCCTACTGGATCTAGGAATTGGATTGGATCCAATTGATCTTAGAGATCTACCTAGTTATTTATCATACAATTTGTTGTCCAAAGTCATGATTGTGTGATATTTAACGGGATCCTAGCCCGCTAGGAAACATGGTTTCCCGAGTACTCGACAGAGGGTTAGAGGCTCACCAAAAAATAGTGGGAGGCAAGAATTAAATTTGCAATATTCGTTTAATTACTTGCCATACGCGCTCAAACAAATATCATTCGTCAAATAAATTAAATGTTAGTTGGACTAATATTTAAATATTGTTTTAATAAATAGTTGGACTATATTCAAACAATTAAAAGTATAGTTGATTAATATAGTTGGACTATAACAATCATTATATTTAAAAGTACCTAAATTGTTGATTAAATAGTTGGACTATTAAAATCAAAGTATAATTGAAAGATTGACATTTAAAACATAATCCTAAGGAAAATGTATTTAAATGGTTTAATTTTCAAAATGGGAATAAATTTTCAAGATAGTCCTGAAAACTAATAAGTTACTTTATTTGATAAAATAACATATTAGGCCTAAGCCTGGAGTTAAGAAAATAGTAGAGCATGATCTTTGGAAGATTCTTGTGATGATAACTTAAGTGCTTAATCCATTAAGCTTGTCGCAGTAGACTCTTTAATTTCTGAATCAAAACTAAGGATTAGATCCTTAAAGTATGATAAAGAAATTGAAGGATCTTCATAAATCTATAATTAGATCTTAGAAGTACTAAATTGCAATAATAACTCTTGGAGAGTTAATGACTATTCTCAATGAGATAAAGTCAAGGTTTGCAATAAGGCAAGTAGCGCAAGGCGCACCTTATTTCGATATTCTAGAAGTCCAAGGCTTGGCCAAAGGCTTCTGGAATGTGGAAAAAGGCAAAGGCAAAATCATTATAATCTTCTGGGAAGAAAAAGGACATATCCCAAAATGTCTGCCTAAATTGTGGCAAACGGGATCGCGGAAGCGTGAATGACGTTTGGACAAAGCAGACATGAAGGAATTGAAGACGAGCAAGGCTCTGACTTCAAATATTTTTGTCATAATTATGTTCATGACTAGTATTGAAATTGGATTTTAAATACTTAGTGTGGTACATAAATATGTACTGATATACAGAATCTGCTATGGGCAGGATACTGACTTCAGTTGAGATTTATCTGCAAATTAGAAACGGGACGAAAGTCACTGTTTTAACAGTAAAAACCTAAGTTTAGGAACTACCCTTCGGGTGTGTACCTAAATTTGGTAACTGTTATAATGTAACTAGTTTGACTAGAGACATTATCTCCATATCAGTGTTTAACCCGCTGCGGGTGAACCTTTATATTCTAGAACACTAAAGTGTTTCATTATATAAAGATGATATTGAGATAAACACATTATATGTGAATGACAGAATTTATATTTTGAATATAAATAAATCTCAAACGTATAACATGACAAACAAATAGCTCGAACTAATTTGATCAGAAGAAACTAATTTGTGGCATTCTAGTATGGGACACAATTAAACAATACTCGTATATCCACACTTTCGAAGAGTGGGTACTCGGACAGATTTGATTCTACTCAAATAAAGTCTATGAATCTAGTTTATTAGGCAAAGTTCCTATAACACATTTACTTGGTAAAAATGTAAATGCCACCAATCTGTTAGCCCTAATTCATAAGTGAAGCAAGTGGGCCCATGTCTAGCTAGGCTAGAGGTGGATATGAATATTTCGTGACCTTTACAGATGTGGCATCGCGTTATGGTTATGTGTTTCTTTTGAAGAACACAAATCGGAAACTTTTAAAGTTTCGACACGAAATAGAAAAACAGATCGGCTAAAGTATTAAACCATCATGGTAAGACCGTTATGGAAAATACTTAAGCAATCAGTTTCTAATATACTTGAAAAAGTATAGTATTATTTCAATGAGGACTCCTCCCGAAACACGTCAATTTGACGGTGTGTCCGAACCGAGTAACCGAATTTTGTTGGACATGATAAGGTTAATCATGAGTCGCTCTGAGCTACCATTTCCTTCAACGGATAAGCATTAACAGTGCAATACTTATTTTGAATAAGGTTCCATAAAATCTGTTTGACAGATTTCATATTAGATATGAACAAGAAAGAAACCGGGTTTCTCATTCCTAAAAATTTGGGAATACTGGGCATACGTTTGGATGATACCAAACTAAAACCCAAATTGGATAAGTGCCAATTGTAGGTTATCCTAGGGATACCAAAGTATAGTACTTATACACTCACAAGAGAACAATTTAATTGTTGCTCGCCATGTGGTTTTCCTAAGAGGAATACCGATATGCAGTGGTAAATGGGAGGATAGTAAAACTCGATGAAAATCGGAGTAATACTATTCCAGGCACAGATCCTTAATGGAACACAAATAGTTCATCAAGGATGAAACTATACCAATAATCTTCGAATACACAAGAACCACGTAAGTCGTAGAGAGTCAGAAAATAACCTGGGGTATGGGTTTCTGATCTCACCTCATAAAGATGTCTATCTTATTGAGGTATTGTTGGTAATTTTTAAGGTCCCAAGATCAAATAACAAGTCATGAAACATGCGTGAATACATCAACGGAGGTAGCGGAATACTCACATTGATCGGTTATGTCGATTTGGAGACGAATGATGCCCAAAAAACGCACTGCCTTTGAGCTCCACTGCATGCAGTCCACTGCCTCCAAAAACAGAAATTTGAGATGAGAAACGGAGCTCCTAGCTTCGTCGGATGGATCCCGTCTCATGGTCGAACCTCCCTACCACCTTCGCAGACTTGTAGTGTGCTAGCACTTGATTCTCACCATGAGAATCACTCTTTGCTTCCCTTTAACTCACGCCCAAAACCAGTTCCAAACCAGTCCATTTTCGTGAGAGGAAGAGAGGAAATGAGAGAGAAGATGTGTAATGTATTACCTTAATTTTTGTTACCAAAAATCAATTTATATTTATGCCATAATTTCATTAAACAAATAATAAACTTATGACACAAATCATGCAAAGGCTTAGAGTGTCAAACACTTCATTCCATGCATTACTATTGAGTGCAATGCACACAATCTCCATGCAAAGCATTAGAGTGTCAAATAAGCATAACATGACATGTGTCAAAGTTAATGCATAACATGACATGTGTCATGTGGGCCCCACACGTTTCCAAATGAAAGTGGGCCCACGTGCACTCACGCGTTCGGGTTCGATATTTCCGAAATACCGAGCTTACGTCGCGACGTTAATTCAATCGAATTTAAATAAATAATTGCGCCTGGCGAAATTATTATTTACGTCGCTAACGAATTAATTCTAAATTAACTCGTTTGCCCGAATTAAAATCTAATTTTAATTCCGCGTCGAAATCTAATTTCATTTAATATATCGAATATATTAATTCATCGATCAATTCCAAATTAATCGTTCTCTCTCTTAGACGACATTTTATCCCGGATAAAATATCTCCGTTATTAATCCTAGATTAATTTTCTCTCTCTTCTATTATAATCCCAGATTATTCAAGAGTGCGAGTTGTGCGTCATCGGTGGATTATCGGGAAGCGACCCATGAGATCCCCGGATAATCTGGCAGTAAATACGGTCGTCGGAGTATCCGAATCACGTACGTACCAAGTACTACGTTCTACCGATTTACGAGACAAGGTCGACTCCTAGCAAAGCACCAAGTCTACCTAATTCTCCGGACATATCCATTAAGAATATTAAGATCTGTATCAAGCGTAGTATACTAATGTATTGTGCATATCGGCCCAGTATCGGATAGTCACGTGCTAGGGCTGGGGCTGGAAAAGTGTCTGCCCCGTCCGAAACACATATCGGATGTCTGGTAACTAGTCTCTATAATCGGATATTCATGACCTGGTCATAATATCACGATTGGATGCGCATCACTTTAAGAGCACTAATACCGTATCCTGCGTGACATCATCTCCATTATGACTGGAGTGACACTTCCGTCTTGACATCACATCCAATACACTACGATTCTCAATATACCCGGCATTGGCGTACACAGAACCGGTTACAGTCCTAGACGACCTCAACTAAAGTATATCGATTGTCGTAAGCATTAGCGATGTAAGTCTCAGGTTAAGACTATACACACCTACCTTGATTTCGGCCTCCCATAGACACATCGTCATAATACCAATGGGATTCCGAGGGGTCTATCCAGAGCGAAGCTGTTTCCCGTACCATCGGTGAAACACGACCTCCTATCGCACTTGCACAAGTATCCAATACTTATATATATGAGAACTATGCTGTTGTGCCCTCACAACGCGCACAAGTGCAATACTAGCCTATTCCGCATTATCGATGTCCAGCCTCGATAATACTACGGCTAGGGATATTTAATGATTAATCCTTCGTGGACTGATACTGTCTCATATCATCTCAATCCAGGAACTAATCATAGGGACCTCTCTTCATTTATATATCTATGGTGATCTAATCACAAATGATGAGAGTGCAATTTCCTTGTTACATAGTTAATTTTGCTACAGCAACACAATGTTCTGTGCAAATAGTGACGCTATGGGTCATATTATCCAACAATCTCCCACTTGGCACGTAGCGAGTCACTCAAGTGTCCTACACCCGAACTATGTAATGTTCGCTCAAATTGCTGAGGAAATGTTTTCGTCAGCGGATTTGTTTGATTATCGTCTGACGCGATTTATACGATCATCAAACCCACCACGATGTATGATCCGAACGAAAAGATGATATAGAAGTATATATCTGGATCGTCGATGAGACATTTAATTCTTTAGCCTTGTGCTGACGCCTAGCTCAGCTGCTAACAGAACTATATCTAATCTAATTAGATTTATTATCGACCCAAATGGCTTCTATTGCTCCCTCAGCTGCAGCAATAATCCGCATTAGTTGTTATTCGGCAACAGTTATCTTGCTCTGAAGATTTCTAGCTCACTGTCCCGTTATTCAAACTTTATAGTACCGGAGTATTTAATCGTTTGGAAACTTGCTGCAGTGATCCCAGTCACTTCAAGTTCTCCTTCTCCATAGTAAAAGATAGCATCTTTAGTTCTCAGAGATACTAACAGATGTTCTTAACTTCAATCCAGTGACTATCACTTGGATTGACCCGATTGTGACTCCATATGCTCGAAGCGTATGAGACACCAATACAAGTACATTTTAAATGTACTATTTCCCAGAGAGTGTTAACAAACTCCAAATCTATCCCAGTAGATTTTTATTCCTTGAATAAAGGTTGTTACTCCCCAGAATTCTACGGAGAATTTCTATGAAAGAATATCTATGAAAGCCAAGCTTTCACCTATTGCTATATGGGAATTTAACTGTCAGTGCGCTCCCACTAACCTCCTTATATACACAAGAATATTTCGTTTTG
>SKCR01031226.1:0-16481 GCA_019454045.1 Zanthoxylum bungeanum | reverse complement strand
ATTCATCACACCTGACCAACCTTCCTTCACTTACACAGACCATTCAGCACTAACGCCACTTGCCTCACCAGCCCTCCTTCTGCTCATCAAAATCACGCCCAAACAGCCACAAACTGCCCTCCAAATCACCTCAAAACAGCCCCCATAAACCCCTGAAACTGTCCAGATTTTAGCCACAAAACTGCTTCAAAAACTACACAAAAAAAGTCCCTCAAAAACTGCACAAAACCAGTCCCTTAATACCCCAAAATAGGGACCAGAAAATACACAAAAACAGAAGCGAAACGGAGTAAAAAACAGCAGCCCGAACAGCAAAAACAGAGGGAAGACGTTGAGTTAGTGAACCAAGAGTTGCGGATCATTCACCCTTCCAACGGACGTGTAACGCCCTTTCGTGAGACACAAAAAAAGGTTAGACAGAGGGCACCTTCTTACTTATCTTCTTTCGTTTTATTTTATTTATTTAAAATATTATTGCATGAGAGTCGTTTAAGGCATGATGTGATTGTTGGATGAGCGGGATGTGTGTTCCCTTTTGTGGTAATCGGATGGAAACCCAGACGTAAATTCCGTAGCCGATTCCGAATGGACGGTATTGCGGTCTGCACTCGGATACAACGCCACGTACCACTTAAGATGCACGTATCTCGTCTCATCCAAGTTTGTATTTGAGCATGTCATAGTTCTAGGCCGTTTATTTATTATTTTAAGCATGAGTTAATTTAGTCTTGTTATTTAATTTTCAAAGCATGATTGTGTTATTTAGGCATGTTGTTTCTTCATTCTTTATGCATGATGTTTCGTTTAGTTTATGTTTATGTTTAATTAGTTATTTGTTTACTTTGGTTTAATGGTTCAATATGCTCGTTGTGTTATATTGCGTGGAGTTATTTGGATGAAAGCATGTTAGATCTAAGTACCCTTGAGCATGAATGTTGAATATATTCGGTTAGTTTATTGCACAAATCATATCATCACAAGTGACATAAGTAATGGACAATTCCGAACCAACGGTTTGAGGTCTCCCTTGCGAGGGGTGAGTGCGGCCTTAAATCTTTGTCCCGGTTCACACCGGGTGGTGACTCCATGTTATTCATACTCCCAACTAGGCGCGAGCCTAGAACAGCGTCGTCAAGTTCTGTGTCCTACAGTCAGGCGACTCCACTGACAAAATACTAATTCCCAACTTTACCCTTCCAACGTCCGTTTCCCGCAGCTTTCACAACTAAAGAGGTAGTGTCTCCAAACGAGACTCAACATCGGCTAATATGAAAAAATGCAATGCCTACAACTCCTATATGTGCTAGCAAGAACAAAATGGAACAAATTTTGTGCCCAAAAGAGTGAGGGAAGCAATCGCCCATAGTGATGAAGAGGCCATTCGGCCAAGACAAATTATGCACTCAAAGTGCAGTGGCCATTCGGCCTTCTTCAAAAGAAAGGCCATTCGGCCAAATGAGAATAAAGGCCATTCGGCCATTTGCTGTCCCTTTTTGAGAGAAGCCAAAATGGCTATTTGACATTTGTTTTCAAAAAAAGAGGCTGTGGCGTCTTTGTTCAAAACAAAAGAATGAAGATAATGGCCTTTTGGCCAAACCGAGGAGAAGATAAAAAGAATTTCCAAAATTCACTTTTAATATATATTTTGTTGGTGGGTGAAATGGGTAAGTAAAATCTAATTTATTACCCAACAACTTTCATCAACAAATGACTAGTTGATGTAAGTGAGTGGGTCCCACCACATTGAATTCAAAATTCAAATTACTTACACAACACACTTTGTGCTCGGATTCGTTTAATCCGATTAAAAGAATTTTCCGTCGCGACGTAATTAAATATAATTTAATTAAGTAATTATGCCTCGCAAAATTATTATTAAAGTCGTTTATGAATTAATTCCAAATTAATTCGTTCGCTAGAATTAAAATCCAATTTAATTCCGTGTTGAAATCCAATTTCATTTAATATATCTAATATATTATTTTAGCCCAATTAAATAAATTAAATAGTAAAATCTAATTTAACTATTAAATTTATTTTACCGATTAATTCCAAATTAATCGCATTCTCTCCTCTCGACGAATTTAATCCCAGATAAATTCTCGACGTAATTAATCCCAGATTAATTCTTTCTCTGATAATTAATCCCAGATTAATTCTTGCCGTAATTAATCCCAGATTAATTTTCTTTCTCTCTTGATAATTAATCCCAGATTAATTTTTCTCTCTTAATTAATCCCAGATTAATATTGTTCGAGTCAAATATCATCGGTGAATCTTTGGGATGCGACCCAAGAGATCCCTGGATATATTGGCAGTAAATTCGGTCATCGGACTATCCGAATACGTGCGTACTCGGTATGACGCACTTACCGATTTACAAAACATGGTTGGCTTCTAGCAAAGCACCGTGCCTACCCAATTCTCCAGAAATATTCTGCTACGGAATACAAGATCTTTGTCAGGCGTAGTATACGTAGTATAGCGTATTACGATCCAGTATCAGATGTCACATGCTAGGCCTGGGGCTGGAGTTGTGTCTGCCCCCTACGAAGCATATATCGGATCACTAGCAACTAGTCTCTTTATGATCGGAAAGTCATTACCTAGTCATACTTCCCCGATGGCTATAGCACTTAGAGTACCAGTTCTGTATCATTGCATGATCATCATCTCCATATGACTGAAGTGATACTTCCATCTTGACCTCACACCCAATACACTACGATTCTCAGATACCCAGAAGAGGCGTACACAGAACCTGTTAAAGCCCTGGACGATCAAAACCAAAGTATACTGATTTTCACAAGTATTAGCGATGCAAGTCTCAGGTTAAGACCAAATACACCTACCCTGATTCGGATTCCCATAGACACATAGTCATACTACCAATGGGATTCTGATGGGTCTATCCAGAGCAAAGTTGTTTCCGTACCATCAGTAAACAGAACCTCCTATTACACTTGCATGAGTATCCAATACCCAAATATATGAGAACTATGCTGTTACGCTTCCATAACACGCATAAGTGTAATACTAGCATATTCCGCATTATCGATGTCCAGTCTCGATAATACTACGACTAGGGATATTTAATGATTAAACCTTTGTGGATTAATATTGTCTCTTATCTTATTAATCTGGTACTAATCATATAGACTTTTATCATTTATATATCCAGGTAATCCAATTACAAATGATAAAAGAGAAATTTCCTTTGTCACATAGTAAATTTGTACAACAACACCATGATCTGTACAAATAGTGATACTATGGGTCATAATTATCCAACATACCATACGTCAACTGCTCTCAAGTGGCATAATATCGATCGATTATGTCAAGTTGAAGGAAAACCTAGCGGATCCACTTACTAAAGATTTAGATAGAGAGCAAGTTGAGAAGTCATCGATGGGAATGGGCTTGAAGCCTATAAATTAAGAATTGTCACTGTAGAAACCCAACCTAACTGATTGGAGATCCTAAGATCTAGGTTCAAAAGGGACAACTGAAACTTTGTGCAATTTAAAATAAGATTGTAGAGTTTTATACTATTTCCCATTTCGATAATGACGCAGAGTGCTGTTTGTCAAGGTTAGGATAAGCTAAGGCTTTTAATGATCACTATATTAGGAGATGAGTCCTAATGGGGGTAATGGCATATTACCTCTTCATAGTAGATCACCTATTTCAAGTAAGAAGTGAGGCCGCTTCCATGGGATTTCACAGGCTGACTTCTTGTAACATCTCATATCTGGGAGATGTTACGGCAGGGGATAGCAATACTAACCCCATAAGCCTTTGACTTCCTGACTATATCCTAAACTGTCTAAATGCATCATGCTCAGGGACCATAGCCCAACTCAACAATATAAAATGCTTTTAATTCTCAAAACTGAATACTCAAATGTTCTATTCTTTACAAAACATTATCAGACATTTATAACGACTTATACAACACTAATGTATACATGCAATTTTACTTCGACTCTGACTGGACTCTCATGCTATCTGACTCTGTGCTGGTGGACTCCATCCTTAGTGACTGCATCAGTATCCGTCTTTCTGAGCTCGTCCTCTGAGAAACCTGTAAAATACAAAGACTGGGGTGGGGGTTAGATCGCTATATACGATCTAAGTGAGTGGACAAAAACTGAAACTAATATGAAAAAAATTGTTCCAAAACCTAGGTTCCAAAACATCTTTTATGTGAAAAACTCTGCTTCTGAAAACTTTCTTGAAAACCATACTCTTCTTTTATTTGAAAACATTTTTCTGAAAACTTCTGAAAAAGATATCTCTGGTGCTCTACGCCCAGGAAAATGACTCAACTGGGCGTCTCTGAAATTGGTGGTCTACACCCAGGAAAATGACTCAACTAGGCATAGCCACAAACTAGAACTGGGGTTGCGGATCTATGCTACCACTCAAGCTCTGAACTAGAGTCCAGGTACACGAACCTATGCCGTCATCGTGGCTCTGATACCATCTTTGTAACATCCTCTATCTGGGAGATGTTACCGGCAGGGGATAGCAGTACTAACCCCATAAGCCTTTGACTTCCCGACTATATCCTGAACCGTTTAAATGCAAGATCATGCTCAGGGACCATAGCCAAACTCAATAATATAAAATGCTTTTAATTCTAAAAAATGAATACTCACATGTTCTCTTCTTTACAAAACATTATCAGACACTTATAACGACTTATACAACATTAATGTATACATGCAATTTTACTTCGACTATGACTGGACTCTTATGCTATCTGACTCTGTGCTGGTGGACTCCATCCCTAGTGACTGCAGTCCTCCGAGAAACCTGCAAGATACAAAGACTGGGGTGGGGGTTAGATCGCTATACGATCACAGTGAGTGGACACTCTTTCTTTAAATTGATTTTCATTTTATTGTTTTGATAATAGACTTATATTTTACGCTTTAGGGCGTTAGAAGATTTCTTTTTCAGTTATCATTCATATACAGTTATATTTTGAGAAAGTAAATGACTTTCAGAAACATTGTTACAGTTTTAAGATTCAAAGTATGAGTTTTTATGTTTTTCGTTGCATGAGGTAAGAACTCACCCCAGTATGTAACTTGATAGAGATAGAATTGACGGATATAGAGACATATGCACATGTAGAGGACTAGGGGGACATCGATACGTAATGCCCTTAGATCCTAGTTTCAGAGCCAGAAAGACGACATAGGTTCATGTACCTGGACTCAAGTTCAGAGCTTGGGTGGTAGCATAGATCCGCACCCCCAGTTCTTGTTTGTGGCTATGCCCAGTTGAGTCATTTTCCTGGGCGTAGACCAGCAGTTTCAGTGATGCCCAGTTGAGTCATTTTCCAGGGCATAGAGCACCACCAGTTTCAGAGACCCGGTTGAGTTATTCCCAGACACGTCCAGTTGAGTCGTTTTCCTGGGTGTAGAGCACCAGAGATATCTTTTTCAGAAGTTTTCAGAAAAATATTTTCAAATAAACGAAGAGTATGGTTTTCAAGAAAGTTTTCAGAAGTAGAGTTTTTCACATAAAAGATGTTTTGGAACCTAGGTTTTGAAACTAAAATTTTTCATATTAGTTTCACTTTTTGTCCACTCACTTATATCGTATAGCGATCTAACCCACACCCCAGTCTTTGTATCTTGCTGGTTTCTCGGAGGACGAGCTTAGGAAGACAGATACTGATGCAGTCACTAGGGATGGAGTCCACTAGCATAGAGTCAGATAGCATGAGAGTCCAGTCATAGTTGAAGCAAAATTGCATGTATACATCAGTGTTGTATAAGTCGTTATAAGTGTATGATAATGTTTTGTAAAGAAGAGAACATTTGAGTATTCAGTTCTTAGAATTAAAAGCATTTTATATTGTTGATTTGGGCTATGGTCCATGAGCATGATCTTGCATTTAGACGGTTTAGGATATAGTCGGGAAGTCAAAGGCTTATGGGGTTAGTACTGTTATCCCTTGCCGGTAACATCTCCTAAATAGGGGATGTTACACTTCCATAAAGTGCTTGATGAATCCGGGACCGATATTAATGGCCGAAATGAACATAACTGTAAAACGAGAAATGGTCGAAATAAGGTTGTGTGTTGGCAATTGTCTTAGTTTACACCGACGGTAGAACAGTTCAGGACTATGGGTCATTGGTTTGCCAAATAAATTCGATTATCATTCACTAGGAAAGATTCAAGGCGAAAGCTACCTATTTCGATGCAGCTTTAATTCACGGAAACTCTCTTAATTGTCTGCATGAATATTAGAGAATTGTGGGGGATCGTAGTAAATTCTCTAAATATAGATTATGGATGGATGATGGTCATGTGCCTTGAGTAGTGCCCTATGGGAGAGGCGTGGACATGTAGGGACATGTCTTCTAAAATTGATAAAATATATCTTTAGGCTCCAAAGGGTTTAAGGGATGGGTATAACCATTAGGATGGTTACACCCCAAACCAAATGTAGCCCTCAAAGACACTCTTCCATGTCTATTTAAAGGAGCCTTCATTGTTCTTTCAAGCATCCAAAATCCAGTACAAAAGTCTCATTCATTTGTTTTAGAGTCAGAGAGAGTTCCCACCATTGTTATAGTTCAAGATCTTGTTAAAGAGTGCCCCTTAAACAAGAGGAATCCAAGTAATCATGGGATAACGTGAGCCACAAAATCCGTAGAGCACCGAGACGGGGCTAATAAGTTCTTCAGGACTGAGGCAACTCGACTTGGACTACATTTTTCGTCAGTTTTTCCAGGTTTTTCTTATTCTTTAGGTTTTAGTGTTTATGTCTAAGTTGGCATGTTAGTGTAGATCTGAATTTGTGTTCTGGTTTGATTTGTTTAATGTATGTTATCTTCGTTTAATGACACTTAATTCACCAACAGTATATTCATGTTACAATAAATGTACGCAGAATCAAAGTTTAACATAGATTTTGTTTCATGATCCGATTCCGATTCCAAACATTGAAAAATCGAAATCTAACGAAAAAATTCAATTCCTAACTGTTACGAACCAGAACCTACCCGATTGGTTCCGATTCTGGTTCTGAATCGAATTTTCAATTAGGTTCTGTACTAAAAACCATTGCTCTCCCCTAATTTTGAATGTGTGTACTCAAAAGTCAAAACCATTGCTCTCCCCTAATTTTGAATGTATTTGAATATGTTGTGGCTGCTTCAACAACAAAATCGCTAAATGTTTTCTACAAATTAATGAAAATTAAGATTTATTAAATTTCAAAATTTTGTTAAATATGTTATATAAATTAATGAAAAATATGTTTTCTTAATTGAATAATTTTAATTTGTCCCATTTAAAATAATAAATTACCTATTATTTTTTATGAAAATTAAATTTTTGCCCACATTGAATAAAAATTTCGGCTACGCCTTTACATAAACCTATTAATTCAACAAGAATTTTCAAAAAATTAAGCACAGAAGCTCACTTTTGTAATCTAGGGGATTTACCAATTTTTATTGGATGTTGGTTGCTATTGACAGAATAGATGCATAAATATTGAGAAGCAAATGGTGAACACACACTTTGTGCTAAATAAGTTACTTTATGTTGACATTAAACTCTGCCGAATCGAGTTCTCTATTTGCACTCTCCACAGCATAGAGAAATACAAATTTATGTAATACAAAAAGTTTTTGATTGCACCGAGTCTCCGGAAATCAACCTGAATGCCCATACGCTGCAAGATATGAAAGCTGAATACTGTAGGCTTCTTTCAACTCTGCCAGTACTTCTTCAATGGTCGGTCTCTGTGACGCATCTCTTTCGACAGATCTCACTGCAACTAACGATGCCTTTTTCATACTCTCCACATCGAAACTTCCCTTTAAGCTATCATCTGTAATCTCAAATGCACCTGCCTGTAAGTAGGGCTTGGCCTGCAGTTGAATTCAGAACACGATAACATAAACTCATGGAATGTCATCTACAATAGAACTTCCACAAACTAACTAGCTGATGAAAATGGAAGAATCTCAATTACCCATAACACCAAATTGAAGGAATCTGGAGTTCCAGAGTGACTCAATGGTTCTCGACCGCAAATGAGTTCCAAAAGAACAACACCAAAGCTATACACATCACTTTTCTCAGTCAGCTGTTGTGTGGAGTAGTACCTGCCGAAAATGAATGAATGAACAAATAACATCTTCAGTATACAAGTCATCAGGAATCAATTAAAAAAAAATTACTAAAATCTTACTCAGGATCGAGATAGCCAGCGGTGCCCTTCACAACTGTGGTAACATGAGTTGCATCTGCCTGAGTTACTTGTTTTGAGAGTCCAAAGTCACAAACCTTGGCATTCATATCTTTGTCCAATAGGATATTGCTGCATTTGACGTCACGGTGTATGATTCGGGGTGTACTTCCGTTGTGTAGATAGTCCAATCCTTTAAGAAGGTTGAGATTCAATCATGAAATGCTGATCACTTAGATAAAAATGATTTGATATGAACAAAAGAACTCGGAGTTACATATCTGGTAGCTTTCATTCAGTTTAAAGAGTTAACTTATATCCCAAGGAAACTTGGATTTATAGCTTCTTTCCTAACAAATAATGTCTTTTTTTGCCAGGTATCTTCGGTTGGGAACAGAAATGGAGAAATGGACAAACCTTTTGCAGCATCAACAGCGATTTTGAGTCTGCGAACCCAGCTTAGTGAAACATTTTTACTGTTTGGACCTGAAAGAAACATCAATTATAGAATCATTTCCCCTCTTTTTAGCATTCCATAAAAATTCTTTAGATCTTTAATTCATGCTAGCATACCATAAAGGTGATCAGCCAATGATCCGCCTGGTAGATACTCATAGACTAGTATTTGCTGCTTTGATTCATAACAAAACCCTTCCAAACATACCAGATTTTGGTGACGAATTTGTGACAAGAGATGAACCTGCAGACAGTCAAAATATGAAGACAAATAATTAAACTCAAGTTCACACACACATGCAGGCACACATTGATACACACACACACACACACAGAGAGGGAGATATAATAATGCCAGAGGATTTCAGAATGAACCTCGTTAATATAAGAATCAGCACCAAGTTGAGTTCTGTCAAATCGTACTTTCACAGCAACTAGTTTTCCATCTGAAAGCTTTCCAAGGTAAACAGATCCGAAACTTCCGCGGCCTATAACCTCCTTAAAGTTGTTAGTAGCTGCTTTAATTTCCTTGTAAGAGAAGACTCTTGCTGCATTCCAGTTTCGCAACTCTGTTGCAGCCCCTGGATATAGAAAATAATCTTCATTAAAGATCAAAGTAATAAATTAATTTCCATGATTATAACAATGTGATATGTTACGTACTAGCTGAATATGTGACTTGATCAGATGCTCTCCTCCTCACATACAGGACTACTAAAAGAGATATGAGGAGTACAGCAAATAAGGCTCCTACAGTTGCTCCAAGTATAACAGCTATGTGATTATGTTTAGGGTGCTTCTTGTTTGTGACAATAGTAAATTGCGGTGTCTCAATTGAAGGACTAGATGAAACGCCATTACATGTCATTGTTGAAAAGGAAAGACACAGATTCCCTGATGTTCTGCACAAAGTTGCTGATGCGTCAGAATGCTACAATTAAAAGACTGTAGAATGGTCAAGTAAGGGTACCAGTTCCATACCTAACTTCCAAGCTTTCTCTATTCAGAGACAGGGGGAGGGTACCCTCTAGTTTATTGTTTTCAACATTTCTGAAGAATTCAGAAGAGTGATACTTAGCGAACGAAAGTACCATATGATGTGATATTATAAGCTTACTTACAATAGATGAAGGTTCTTCAGCTCTCCCAGGCTGTCAGGAACTGTTCCCTGTAAACTATTTTGTTGCAAGTCCCTACATGTTGAGGAATTAAAATGCAATTTAGTACCGCCTTCAGGTCCAATATCCGAACCCATAATATGCCTTTTTATGAAGCATGCTAAAAGCCAAAAAGGGCTTATTCAGTCAGCACAAAAGACAGAACCTTAAAATGTGTGAAAAGACTCGAAACTTACAGAATTTTAAGGCTGACCAAGTTTTCCAGACTGGAACCAAAGGATGTCAGCCGATTGAAACTCAGGTTCCTGAAAATTTCAGTAAGGCAATGGTTATTTTGCTATTTAATTACAAAAGAATTAGGCCATAAATACTCTTGAGGCATTACAGTGTCTCAAGATGTTGCAGGCTATCCAAGTTCTGTATCTCTCCGGCTAGTGATGTGTTATGCAAATCCCTGTAGCATAAATCACCATGTGTAAGTAACATGTGTGAATAGAAAATAAAATGAAAATTTCAGATTTCTAATTAAGTGGTTACAGTGTTTTAAGATCCAATAAGTCACCAAATGTTGGGCTAATCGACCTCAAATTGACGCCTGAAAGCTCCCTACGAGAAATTTGTAAGTCCGTGACATTAGATCTTTAGGAAAAATTAACCCTGAGATAAGATTGATTAAGCAACAAAAGAAACAATTGTCTATTATGTGCATACAATGATGTAACAAGATTTCCTGCACATCCAACATGATCCCATGATTTGGGAGAGCATGGATCATCCTGCCATCCCAAATCCAATCCGGTAGACTGCTCAATAACCTGAAGTGCTGAAACTGCAAGTAAATTTGATAGATCGAGATGAACAAGTAAGTCAAAGTCAATTCAGGCTAGTGAGATAAAATAATCAAGCCTGTACTGCCAAAAGTAAATTTCATACCTGTTGTTGAGGAAGTTTCTGGTGGAATATCAACAAATTCATACACCTCAAGTGCATTGACCTGAGGGTAGAAGCTGATACTCTTAATTGTAATGTTCAAACTCTTGATTCCTTTCCACGTAAAATATAGAGTACCAGCTTCTGAGCTTTTCACTGTATAATTTGATTCTGCAACATCTCCATTAATCAATACATCAAATGTAGGGGAAACAGGAAGGATCCCGGCAAAATAGAGGACAATATAGTAGTCCCCAAGAGTATCAAGAGGAAAGTTGTAAGTCATCAAATCTCTTCGCGCCAGAACTCTTGCAGTTTGAAGAACCTCAGCAGGGGGACTCTCCTGAATACTTGATAAACTGAAGCTGACTACGAGGTTGAACCCGGATGACACATGAAATGGTGCATAGTCTTCATCAGCATCCCATATTCGATCATATGGATCCGAAGGGTACCTGTTTAATCTCAAATTGATCGAATAACTTGCAGCAAATTCTTTTAAGCAATGTATGTTGAAAGTGTGTTTAAAACACAAAGTTGTTACCTTATAGAGCCATTAGTGTAACCACTGTTGATCCGGTAACTCTTCCTAAGAAACTTACTGGGGGAATCACCGGAGCCATTGTGGTAAGCACCTTGAGGAAGTGGACGGATTTCAAGTGAAGATATAACAGGAGATCCACCATCTGGAACGCGGTGAAGACAAAACAAGATTGTGTTCTTAATAATTGGCCATACAAACTCTTCAGTCCATGGATCATTGGTGGCAAGGTTTATAGTACTAGCGATAGCTGTTCCAAGCGAGACAGAGAATGATGGGGGCTTATTTAGTCCGTCATAGTTCCTGTACAAAAATTTGGCTCTAACAAGAACCAATGAAGACACATTCTTCACAGGTAGCCTATAACATGTTTTAACTTGTGAATCTGGGAAAAATCGAACTGGGGCACTCAATGATGAGGTGCCCTCAACATAGTTAATAATAGTTGTGTTGCCTGTACTTATGTATGCACTATCTGATAGCCATGAAATATTGGATGAATCAACATAGTTTGCAGTTCCACCACAAGATAGACTCAAGAAACCTGTCAGATACACAGCAAACAGGTCAAAATAAGTTTCTCATTTGCTTTGATTAAGTAACCTTTAAATTGCTTGGATTCATAGCTTTAGGCACATCAACTCTCATAGTTTTATTCTTGCCGTGGATTGTAAATCCACATCCCAACATTCTCCCACAAGCGATGTGGGATGTGATAACAGAAGTCTAATATAAATTATACTCACTTGAAAAAAAAAAAGATTAGTAGACAAACGGCAACATACCATCTTGATGACAGAAAGCAACTAGCCAAAAGCCACAAAACAGAATGAAACCGAACCAGAAGCAGTTCTTGGCCATAGAAACAGAATCCACCTGAAAATATATCTCCACAAATGAAAACGCATCTATTTATTCAAAGAAACAGCCCACATTTGAGGCATTAAAATAAAATGGCTCAACTAATAGAAAAATGGGAAAAATGCAAGTATGATGGGAAGTGGGGTTCTTCTTTTTGTTGGGGTGACAAATTGATGAGGGAGTTGGTACTACAATAAGTAAAAGAGAAGAGTGAATGTAACGGAAAATTTAAAAAGAAAGGTTAATGATTAAGGTGGGGTGAGAGTGGAATTCATTATTATCGTTTCTAAGTAATGTGATGATTGTTTCTTATTATTGATGCACTTATATGGCTTATATACATAGTTTGTATACATCATTAATATGTATCTTGTAACGAATTTAATTTTTTTAATTTAATTCCACATTTTCTCAAGATAAATTTATATATTGGATGTGTCTTTTGGGTGCGCCTTTGGGTGTAAGTCTATCATCATTGTCTTGCAACACCTATCAGTGAGGTACTATAATAGGTATACACACAAATGACCAGAACCCATAATTAGTCCGATGAACTCTTAGAGTATGTTTGGTTGGGGGATTTGGAGGGGAGGGGAGGGGAGGGATTATTTTAAATTTTATTTGTTTGGTTCAATTTTTTGATGGGGAGGGGAGGGGAGCAAAATCCCTCCTAAGTCAATTTTAGCTCCCCTCCAAAAGTGGGGGGTTTTGGAGGGGAGAGAAAGTAATGAATTAAAATTTTAAATGCAATTACTAAATTATCCCTACTTATATTGTTTTATTTTTATTTATAACATGCTATAAGGATAAAATAATAAATTAGTTTTAAAATCTCTCCCCAACCAAATATATTTAATTAAAAACCATCCCCTCACCTCCTTTAAACCAAACATATATTTAATTAAAATCCATCCCCTCCCTTCCCCTCCCCTCCAATAAAATCCCTCCCTTCCCCTCCTCTCCCCTCCCCTTCGTTGAACCAAACAGACCATTATCCAACATCTCAATAGCCCATCAAATTTTTATTTTCACCCATTAGCCCACTGAACTTTTAAAAACCGTGTTAATGAGTGAAAATAAAAGTTTGATGGACTATTGAGATGTTGGATAAGAGTTCATGGGGCTAATTATGGGTTCTGCCCACAAATGACATACCCACAGACATACATGCATACATACATACATATAAAATTTTTGTTTTATCTTTTATTTTTTCAAACTTCTTATAATTAATGTGTGTCTTTAGGTGTGTCATTTCGGTGTACACTTATTATTGTTCATCTATGAGTAATACATCAAATGTGTCATGAGTTGAGTGTTGGTCCCATTCCAATTATGGATTCGAGACGAAAAATCATTATGAATCTCATATCTATCTTTGAATCGAGAAAAAAATCATATGGAATCCAGGACCGAATGATTCAGAATCCCAAATAAGATAAGAACTCATGAATTTTAGATACAAATTTAGAATTCGAGATGAAAATTTATTTTAAATCTCAATCTAAATTTTTATTCAACTTAAAAAATCATATGAATTTTATATTAAACAATAAGAAATTTAAAATTTGAATCGAAATTCAAGATATTCTACTATCCTACTTATTACTCTGTCACATTTTGATGATATGTTGTCATTGATAGTTCATACAATATATATTTTGTTGGATGTATTGTTTGAGAACCATGCATCTAAAATCCTTTAGTTTTTAATAATAAGACAAATAAATCTGAGAGTTGTAATTAGTGGCGGGCACTTAATGGAGCGGGCATAAATGCAATGTTGAACATTCAGTAATCTTTGGTTTGCTTTCAGTTTTAGTTTCATTCTCATGTTTTCTTTATCTAAAGGAAGCTAAAGTAAAGCTACTTTGAAGACTTTTTTTTGTCTTCAATAATTTCACCATTTAAGATTCTCCAAATGGCCTTCATTTTTCATGAATGAATTATGAAAGTTCTTTTTTTTCTTAACTAACGGTTCTTTTTTTAAAAAAAAAAAAAAAAAACAAAAGAGATGAAGATGAAGATGAAGATGAAGATAAATTTGTTTGTTGAAATTCAAAGCAAAAGCTCAAAGGCATCCTAGAAAGATAAATTTTCCACTGCAATGGGAGAAACCGAAGGTTTAGTGAGACGTATAGATCAAGTTTAATAGCTTACTAAGTTAAATTAAAGATTAACTACAAAATAATAAGAAAAAAGGATAAGAAAATACTAAAAAGTGAAATATACGTGAGGATTTTTGCATGGTTGAGTTGAGTTCATTCCTTCGTCCACAGATCGTACCTAGATTTTGAACAAATCACTAAGTTTAAAAATATTACAATATCATATTTATTAGTTCCAATTTATTGGCAATATGCGTAACAAAACAAATTTAATTGAGTTGTAATGAGTCTTGAAGATATCGGAGTAATTGAACAAGTATTTGGACAAAATCATATGTAGTTATCTGAGGGATGTTTACTCATTTGAATATTCAGAAGATTTAGAGCTCAAATTTACATGAGGTCAGTTGCATTAGAAAGAAGACTCGAAGACGATCGCGTAATATAAATAACGTATGATTTGACCAAGGGACGCGAAAGTTACAAGTAATTTAAGTTACCCCTAAAAACCAGTCCGTGACCCGTGTTCGTATGGCGTTCATATTTCGTTCGAAAGTTTTGCAGTATAAACTTTGCGTTTGAGTTGTGTTCGAATGCCTTGCGTGAGTATGATACTTTAGACCGTTTTTAGGTATCTACATAAACAAATATTGAGCCACATTCACAAGTGTTGAAAAACATTATCTTGAGCCTAAAAACATTCTTAGTTTTCAATCTTCTAATTATCACATTGAAGACTTATTTGCTTTTCTTATCTTCTTTGTTTGTGGTGAGATTAGGGATGGAAAAATCTGGATTCGGATCCGGCTCTTGCTAGACCCCGGTCGGATCCGGAAGTATTTTTATTGCCCCAGGTCCGGACCCGAACTCACGTAAATATACACGGGTCCGTACCCGGGTCTACCCAGTCTGGACCCAGCTTGTCTACCATGTCCAGATCTGGATACCCATTTTTTATTTTTTGTTTTATTTTTTATTTTTAAAATTTTTAATTGTATTATTTTATATTTATATTGTATTTGTCAATTTTATTAGTTTTATTTCAATTCTTTCATATTTTTTTAATATATTCTATTATATTTTTTTATATATACATATATTTATTTTATATTATATTTATTTTTAAGTTTTAGTAAAGATACGAAACTTCATGTTAAACATAAACAGTTCACTATTTTTCAACTACTCTTACCTTTTATGAACCTCAATTTTATTCTGAAACTAATTTTAACCTTGTTTGGTAGCAAGTTATGACTAATGAATTGCAAGTTCTAAAATCCCAACTTGAGAATTTGTGATCTTCCACTAAACAAGTCTACAATGGGGTATAAATGGATCTGGAAAAAAAGTCAGATGGGTCTATTGAACGATATAAAGACCGTCTTGCTGCAAAGAGATTTTCTCGAAAGTATGGTTTGATTATGAAGGAACTTCTGCTCTTGTTCGGCTTACTTCCATCCGCAGCTTACTAGCTATTGCAGCATCCCATCGGTGGGAATTATTTCAATTAGATGTGAAGATGTAATGACCAAAAATTTATAAAATAATTCAGCCAAATTAACGGTGAATCTGGTGCAATTTTTCGAAGCATAATAGTGTTGGAGGCAATTAAAGGACTGCTAGGACTTTCGTGGGCTTATGGATTTCGTATATTATTATTATTTATGGAGGGTACATAAAGAAAATAATTTGAGTGCATTTAGAAAATAGGCCTAAAAGTACACCCCACAAATTACTAATTACACCAAGCCTAAAATTTAGCTGAAAACAAGCCCAATTGCCTTATAATTTTCGGCCCATCTCAATTTTTTTAAGCGGTCCCAAGTTTTATATTTTAACACCGATGATATCCTCACTTAGAATTCTACTCACACCGCCCAGAACGATGCGTTTTATAATATCTGACCTGCTCACGTGTAAGTTTATCATTGTAACCAAACACTCCAAATCAAATTGCCCTAATTGAAAACAGGTCTTCACCAAAACAATTGGGAACCCTACTCGTGCCCTTGCCGTCCAGTTCGTCGTCCACCTAGCTCTTCAATTTGTCATCCACCGTCGCATGGAGCTGGGCACGTCGTGAAGGTGCAGACCGTCGCCCGATTGCAGACACCACGTCGTCCAATTCGTCGTCCACCGTCCAATTCGTTTGGGGGTGTTTGCAGACACCCACGTCGTCCCATTGCGTTCTTTACCTTTCTTATGATGCTGAGTTAAGGAAGGTAAAGAATTGATGTTGT
>SKCR01031225.1:0-16621 GCA_019454045.1 Zanthoxylum bungeanum | reverse complement strand
GTTGATCCTCTGGAACATTTATTTGTTCTCGGTCCTGACTATCTTCAATTATAGTCTCATGTGCCCGTTTGTGCATATTTGAATTCGAATTAGTTTTACAAGAAAACATATTCGAAAAAGGATGCATTTCTCGACTCCATTATCGTATTCTTGTGAATATCTGGTATATTAGACTCATGCACAAGAAATCGATAAGCATTTCTGTTATGTGCATATCCTATGAAAATGCAATCAACAGTTTTTGGTCCTATCTTCACCTTTTTAGGTGGAGGAATAACTACTTGGCAAGACACCCCCACACTCGAGAAATTTATAGGAAAATACTCTTCCTTTCCACATTTCATAAGGAGTTTTTCCTGCTTCTTTCCGTGGTACCTTATTTAAAAGGTAATTAGCTGATAAAACGGCTTCTCCCCACATATTCTGAGGTAAGCCAGAGCTGATTAACATAGCGTTCATCATCTCTTTCAAGGTACGATTCTTACGTTCTGCAATCCCATTGGATTGAGGTGAATAAGGAGCTGTGGTTTGATGTATGATTCCATTTTATTCACAAAGTGATTCAAAAGGAAAAACATACTCACCACCACGATCACTTCTTAACTCCTTAATTCTTTTATTCAGTTGGTTCTCAACTTCATTCTTATAGAGAATAAATTTCTCTATAGCTTCGTTCTTGCTTTTCATCAAATACACATAGCAAAATCTCGTGCAATCATCAATAAATGTAATAAAATATTTATTACCACCTCTTGATTGTATTGAATTAAAATCACATACATCGGTATGTATTAGATCAAGTGGTTCAGAGTTTATTTCAATACTATGAAAAGATGATCTAGTTAGTTTTGCCTCAACACAAGTATCACACTTATGTTTGTTATCAATTTTAAAATGGGAATGTGGTTCATGTTAATTAATTTCCGTAATGAATTATAATTAACATGTCCTAATCTACCATGCCATAGATTAGAGTACTCAACAATATAAGTAGAAAAACTAGCTTTATTGATATTCTTAGGTTTAACAACCATTACATTGAGCTTAAAGAGCCCATCAGTTACATACCCTTTTCCCACATACATCCCATTTTTAGTTAAAACTACTTTATCAGACTCGAACACCATCCGGAATCCGTGTTTATCCAGACACAAGATTCTTCCGTATTTCTGGTACACACAGAACATTGTTCAAAGTCAACTCTTTCCCAGAGGTCATCTTCAGAATCACCTTGCCTTGACCTTCAATCTCAGATGTTGCTGAATTTCCCATGTATAATTTTTCCCCATTACCAGTAGGCTCAAATGAAGAAAACATGCTCTTGTCCGAGCACACATGTCGAGTGGCACCAGTGTCAATCCACCACTCTCTTGGGTTAGAACCCACCAGATTCACCTCAGAAACCACAGCTGAAAGGTTAATGTCTGAAACATCTTGAGTCATATTTTCCATCACATTAGCCTCTTGATTCTTTTTCTTCTTCGGCAGTCTGCACTCAGAAGACTTGTGACCCATTTTGTCACAGTTGAAGCATCTTCCTTGAAATTTGGATTTCTTGGAAACTCCTCATTTAGGGCCCATCTTTGACCCTTTGTTCTTAGGGTTCTTGTTCTTATGGCCATGTTCAACAACATTTGCTTTGGCCTCATGAGTTATTCCTCTCTTGTCAGATACTCTGTAATCTTCCTCAATTCTAAGCTTAAGAACCAAGTCTTCAATGCCCATTTCTTTTCGCTTATGCTTTAAATAATTCTTGAAATCTTTCCAACCAGGTGGTAGTTTTTCAATTATCGAGGCTACTTGGAAGGTTTCACTTAAAACCATCCCCTCAGCATGAATTTCTACTAGAATATTTTGCAATTCTTGTACTTGACTTAACACAGTTTTGGAATCAATCATCTTAAAATCTAGGAAATGGCCTACGACAAATTTCTTAGTACCGGCATCCTCAGTTTTATATTTTCGGTCTAAAGATTCCCAAAGCCCTTTTGCTGTTTTCATCCCGGCATACACACTGTACAAGGAATCACTCAGCCCATTCAGCACATAATTCCTACATAGGAATTCAGAATGTTTCCAAGCATCGATCGCACTGATCACTTGGATATCAATCTCACTCTCCACGGGTTCAGGAGCATCTTCCTTTAGAAACCTCGCAAGGTTCAACGTGGTCAAGTAGAAAAACATTTTCTGTTGCCACCGTTTAAAATTATGTCCACTGAATTTTTCAGGTTTCTGCAGCAGCAGGATTGACATGGCTCACATGTCCAACAGGTTGTCTAGCCACAGAGGCAGCAACACCTTGGCTAGCCACAGCCAGCGGCTGCCATATTAAGCCCAGAGGCTGAAGCAAGTTGGCCAGCCGAAGAGGCTGCCACTGCACTTTGGCCAGCCACGGGGGCTGGCATAATATTCTGGCCAGCCGAAGAGGCTGCCATATTCGGATCTACTGTGTTTGGACTATTTTCCATATCCACAGAGTCGAATTGTTTTAAGAGTATTACAACTTCTTTGGTTACTGTGTTCTTACAATGGAATTTGAACAAACAGTAAGCTGAACAGAAATGTTACAATTAACGAAGTGCTACAATAAACAGAATAACACAGACAAGTACAGACAGAGAACGAGAAATAAGTAAAACAGTCGACTGTAAAACACCAGCACGAAAGCAGCGCGAACTGAGAGAATTCTGAGGCTTGTTGATGCGGCAACAATCTCCTTAAAAAAAATTCGTCCCCTACCGATTGGTGCAGTAGAACGCGAGACGTCTGTTTCCCAGGATGCAACGGAAAATAGACGAAATTGGGCACCACCAAATTCGACTGCAACGAACAAATGAAGTGTTTGAACTCTCCTAACAAGAACTGGTTTTCTGTATTCAACTAAAAAAAATGAAAATACACTTCCACACTTTTAAAGAAATTAACATGCCAATTAATCACATTAGTGTGAGACCTTCTATTGCTTGTAACCACCAAGTTGATTAATGTCATTAATTCAACTGTTATGGAACTCTAAAAGGCTTTGAAAAATTAAAGAGACATGCAAAAATTGGCTGGGCCAGGCCCGCACAATTTGGTCCGGCATTCGTGTACGCAGGACACGCGGGTGCACACGAGCCAAGCTTGATTCGGATTTGATTTGCACCCCCCCCCGCGCACGTAGAGAGAGCCTCTATCCTTACAACTCTTACCCATCTACATATGAGCAATCATATATAAGCATAATATTCCCTCTATAGCTTTCCCATATGGGACATGCTTACTTTTCTTTATTTTCCAACACCAATGGGTGAACTTTGAGCAAGAATTTCTCATTCACCCAAGCACCATTTTAAGCATATGAATATACCATTTCGAACTACTCACAAAGGAGTATCCGAATCATTCAATAACAACCACTAACACGAGGTGGACCATGCTTGAAATTGTGCCTCAAAATGCTTATGAATAAGCATTTTCCAACAGGTTATCCTAGTGAACCATGAGTCTCGGGAGACTCGTATAGACATGTAGGTGTTTATTTGATAAACACTGAACGACTCACTGAAGATTTTCTAATACATGGTACACCAACGTCAATAAGAATCTTCTCGAGTTGAGCGAGCATAGTGGTCATTCGACTTGAGATACCACTGTGAATATATGAGTTATCTTCCACACTTTGATGGCAGTCACGTCACCGATATATTTAGATCAGACCTTCGCTTGTTCAATGAGTGTGGACTGATGCTCATGATATCATGTGCGTATCAAAAGAGAATCTGTCAGTCATGAGTACATGGCATAGGCATCCTACACGTGTTTGCGATCTTGTAAATCAATGGCCATGGTATAACTTCGAAAATCAGTTCCGAGTGTTATTTAGAAATCATAAATTTGAAAAGTCGACTATATTATACCATATGGATTTGACGTTCTTATATATATCCCAGGTATAATATGAATAGCCTGTGACGGAGGGATTATACGTATGTAATGACCTCGACTTGCATATTTTAGAGAGATTATCAGTGATCATCATAATTCATGAGTGGGTGAATTATGGACACAAAATTGGATTTCATGATGGATAAACCTGACCGGTGTGTTCACACGCGTATAACGCAAGCGCACGTATCGTTCAAGTAGTATAAAAATATCGATCCTATGAGGACTTAATTACTACTATTGTTATTAATTGTTGATACTATTTATTTATAAGTATCCAATCATAGGGAGAAGGGAATTGATTGCTTTTGATTGTTTGGTTGAATATGGATTTGCTTAAATAAACTAAAATAAAGACACAAAAGAAAATGACACAAAAGAAAATACTAAAGAAAATAGAAGAACAGACTTAAAGATCTAGGGTCGTGAATCCACATAATATTGTTAAAAAGATGAATTGACTCTCTTATTTATGTGTAATAAATTAATTTGCTAACCTGGAACACGATGATATGCAAAAGCCTCTTCTGATGGTCAGACGCAAATACCCAGTATAACCTAATTGAACCATATTCCTATGTCAACCACATTACCTGGATTCATTAATACCAAGTTCCAATTATGGCTACCCACGCCCGACAGGTATATTCCTATCATGTAAGGAAATCTATTAAAGAGTTATCTATCCTCAAGGAAGATCATGAGTTATTGAATCTAAGGCTGAAACCTAAAATCCCTATGTCTAGTTCATTTTAAGTTTACCCCATCAATCTTATTGGTGATTAGACAACAAGAAGCATTAAGCTTAAGACTCAATAAACAAACTAAAGAATTACCAATAAAAAGAAAATCAATTATTAAGTGTGGATATTGTGTTTCATCACTTCCGTAGAATAAAAATAAAATGTTGGGGTTGGGGATTCACTTTTACTATTTCTAATTTAAAAATCTCTTTTAATATAATATAGAATTTATTCTGTGATATTACTGACTGACCATATAAGTGGTATTCCTCATTAAGTCAAATTAAGTCCGACCAGCCATAAAGGCGGTATTATTATTTGTTCATAAACAAGCCATATAGGCGGTAATTATCTGTCACCTAAAGACCAGCCATATAGGCGGTGCCATATTATGCCAAATAAATAAAACCAGACATTAAGGCGGTAATTCTTTTTAGATTGAATTATAAGTTCTATATTATATTTAAAGGAGATTAATCTAAATTAAAATAATAAAAGCTTCACCCTTCACCCAGCGGAAATCTAACTACTAAACATAAAAGAAAAGAGAAGAAGAAGAACTACTACTATTACTAAAAATAAAAATGCATAAATTAAATACTAAAAATAAATACAAACAAGATGCAATCCTTAAATTCCTTACAAAAACCTAAGGAAAGCATGAAAATTACAAATGAAATGGCTTGGTATTTATAGAAAAACCTAAAGGCTTCCACCAATTTCTCCACCGACTGCTCCACGAATTGCTCAACCAAACACTCCACCAAACATGCCACAAGACATGGCATCAAACATGACACCAAACATGGCACCAAACATGACATCAAACAAGGCACCAAAAATGGCACAAAACACTCTTGCATGTTTGGTGGAAGTTTGACAATTTTTATTTTTATTTTTATTAATTTTATTTTATATTTTGAAAATGACTATAGTAATTACTCAAAATATACTGGATTGTTCATCAATTTTGGCCTTCCAAACTTCCGAATTCGAAAATATTTTGACTTCAAAAGTTGTAGATATTTAAGTCTTCTTTAATCTGCAACTTGAATCAGATCAATCGGACATCGGATAAAAATATTATGGCCAAAATACGAAGCTTGCGCAAAACTGGAAATTTGACTGCACTTCGTGACGCGTATAGTAAAATTTCGTTTTTGACCATTTTTCCTCTGGATTTCATAGTTTTAGCCCCGAGATGATTCCATTAAGTCCCAATATTATTTTTATCTGTAAATTAAATAAAAACACATCAAAACGTTCATAAAACTCGAGAAAATACAAAAATATTAGGTTAAATGAGTGGGAAATAGTGATATAATTACCACTCATCACACCCCCAAACCTAACATTTTGATAGTCCTCGAGCAAAATAGAAAATAAAATAACATGAAAATAAAATTAAGCTAAGCCATTTTCGTACGGATCACGGTTGCATTTAGCTTATGCAACAAGCCTTTAAACCTCTAGGTGTCTCTAGTGGACGAGTTGTAGTCTCGTGAGGGCTTACAAGAATGATACCCACAAACATCTTTTACAAAAGTAAAAAGAAAATAAAACTAATGCACAAAAAAGCAAAAAAGACAAAATGAAAAGAGAATAAAGAAGTTAGTGACTAAATAAGTGAAACTTCTACTCCAAGTTAGTAATTGTTTCTTTCTTTTTAAACTACTGAATAAGAAAATTCTCTGATTATATTTACCATTCTCCATATACAAAGCCAACAAAAATTAATCAACTCATTTTTGCCCACAACAGTCACAAGTGCAGTTGATAAAAGAGTAATATTTTTATCCTAAAGTTCTATCAGATTTCACACCTTTTTGTAGCAATGGAATAATTTTTCTGATTTTTCTGATTTTTTTTTTCTTTTTCTAATTTTATTTTTTATTTATATACAATATCTTCCGTCTATGTAGAGAGCTTTGGGTCGGTGGCTCCCAAACCAGTTGGGTTTAGGGCACCAGGTGTTAAGACACCCCTACAGACTTAATTACTCAGACTTTAGATATATATATTTTTTTGCAACATCTTCGATCCATGTAGCTAGCTTTGGGCCAGTGACTCCTAAACCAGTTGGTTTTAGGGCACTAGGTGTTAAAACACCCCTAAGGACTTAATAACTCGAATCTCAGATGTTTTTTTTTCCTCATTTTTCTATTTTTTCTATGTTTTTTTTTACTCCATTGCCATTTATAGATGCTTCCTCCAATTAAACTAGAGCACTGAATATTACGAACTTTTCAATTACAACTCATGTTTGTATGTTTATGCTATATATGATAATACCTACCAACTGAGCCTATGAAGATTCATTTTAAGTCAGTTTTATGGAGAATTTACAAATTAAATAATTTAAAAGGAAATAAACAAAAATTAACTTATTTCGAAAATGGGTTGAAATACGTATCAGAAGTGGGAAATCCTTACTCAGCTATCTCTCACCAATTTCACATTTTTAGTCAAAATAAAAACGTAAAAGCGCAAAATATTTTTGTAAATTTTGAAAAATTTTCAATTTGTTTTTGTATGTTTTGAAAAATTTTGGACTAAAAATAAAAACAACACACAAACTAAAAACAAAATACTAATTAACTAATTCCCTCCCCCAAACCTAAATGAGACATGTCCTCAATGTCTTAAACGGTAGAAGAGGAGTTTAGAAGATAGTACCTGAGTAGCTGAAAATCTACGAAAAATTACCGATTAAGATCAAGGTCCAATTTACGCTTCTTACCACGATCGCTATCTGACCAGTTCAACTTGGAAATAATGGGGTCGATTTTTGGTTCAAAGGCTAGGATTTGGTCAATTAATTCTTCGGCCTTTGTCGTAGTCAGGAAAATATCTTGTACTATTTTGATGACAAACTCGTGTCTTTTGGCTTCCGCAAGAAATACAAACAGAAAATCGAAGAAATGCTCAATGTTAAGTAATCCAATGGGCTTCCTATGAATATTCAAGTATGCCCATGACGCCACTATGAACATTTCTTCAAACGTTCCCAGCCCTCCTGGTAACGCAATAAACGCATCTGCAGTATTGATCATTTCCTGGATTTGTTCAGACATACCTGATACGATGCGTTCATCTCCATTTGTGGGTCCGATTAACTGTTCGTTCGCCAAAGGTTTTGGAATGATTCCCAAAACGTGACCGCCAGCTTCCTGAACGGCTTTTGAAATAATTCCCATCAATCCAAGATTTCCACCGCCATATACTAGGTGCATATTTCTCTATTCTATGACTCTCCCCAATTCCTTTACAGCCTCAATGAATTCTGGTTTATTACCAGAATTGGATCCACAGAAAACACAAATTCGCTTGATTCGCTGCTGTGAAGTTTCTTTCATTTTCTCTCTTTTATTTGGATGTATATCTGGATGTGTCGAAGAGAGAAATGTAGTGTTGAATTTAAAGAACCTGAAAATGGTTGAGTAATAGTAACACTAGTATCTGCCAAATGACAATTATTAGATGAACGTTAAAATAAATCGTGAAAAGTCAAAAAGTTTAGATCTTGTTGGCGAAAATAAACGAAAAGCAAATCAAAGTAATTATTAAGGCAACAGAATTAAGTACGCAATACGCTACTCGCTTAGTATAAATTCATGAGGGTGCGTCTCAAGAATTCATCCCTTACTCAGCCACCACAAATGAATTAGCTCTCATCTTTGTGATTGTCAAACACCATTCCTCCTTAAATGCTCCGTTTGTGCTTTTCCCTACAAAATAACACACAAAATTAAAAACTCTACAACATGCATACATAAAATATGAAAACAGAAATTACAACAAATTGTATGGGTTGCCTCCCTGCTAGCGCTAAATTTTACGTCTTCACCAGACGTGACTGAAATCCATCTGTCAAGGTGGTTTCAGTGTCGTTTGGACGTCCGATTAAAGACAATCCCATGTGCGTTGCTTTTGAAGGGTCTCTTACAACGGTAAAGTGGCTTGAAAATTTTTGTCCCATTTAGTGCTTGTGCCACCTTTTTGCTCATTGTCACTCCAGTGGTTCCTGAAAAAAAAGAAAGAAAATCAGGATGTCTCGTATGGTGCTTGACTTTGAATGAGAGTTCCATTCTGTCAAGCTTCTGAGTGATGTCTTTGATCTGTACTCCCCAAAACAGTGATGTTTCGCCTGAATTCACATGATTTTCGATAAGGTCAGACATTTGATCCTCCAATTGTTCTGCTTCTTGCTCATTCTCCACCTTTTCTTCACATAGGTATTTTAGGATTTCCGTGTTCAGCTCTTCGTCTGTAATCTGTGAAATGCATGCCTCATAATTGTCTGCCTGAGGATGTAAAAATGTTTCTAACATTAGGTATTCATCCTCTGATTCGATTGGAATGGATGGTCCAGGTAGATCTTCTTCAAACATCATGGTAAAACATGCTCTAAGATCTTCATTTTGAGGATTGAAAGTTTGTTCCTCCGTTGTTGGTGCATTGGGATAAATAGATCAGCTTCATCCTCGTCAGAATCTGAATAATAAAAGTCAAATAGAGACTTCGCTGGTTTGGGCTCCTGAACTGATACCTCTGGTTGTTGATACTGCTCAGCCTTCTCCTCTGTTAAAGTGTCATTGTGAACAGATTGGTACTCAAAGGATTCATCAGTGTCATCTGAAAATGATTCTTGAGGTATGTAGCTCCGGTTTTCTGTTAATTGTCTCATTTGATCTGTCATATTCTGAATGGATGCTGATTGTCTCCGAATACTTTCAAGTTTATTATGGAATGTTTCAAGCATTGTGTCCAACTTTTTATCTATTTTCTCGAACCAATCTTTGAGCATGTCAACCAATTGTTCTTCCTCTGATGGTTCTGGTTTTTGGTGAAGATCATAGCAGGTGGATGGTGGATAAGATGGAAAATGTGGTTCTGTGAAATGTGATGGCTCATCATACCATGAAGGATTCTGATAGTTCTGCCACCCTGAATTGTAGTTGTACTCGCAATAATCGCTTGGGTGGTTACCATTATATATGTCACATCTCAATATTGCATTCTGTTGAGCAAATGTAGTATTGCTTGGTTCTGGCATCCAGTGATAGTTATTGGGCTGTACAACAGGCCTCAGAAAACCGGACCGTTGCTCCCAAAATTGGGGTGTATCTTCTTGTAAGGCTCGTAATCTCTCAATCTCCCAGTATTGTTCCATTGTTCAACAACCTGAAAATATAAGAAAGAAATAAAAATTACAGATAAAAATAAAGAAAATTAGATACCAGAAAATTAGATTGCTTCAAAATTAATAACTCAAGAAAAATAAGTCCCCGGCATCAGCGCCAAAAACTTGACCGGTGCATTCACACGCGTATAACGCAAGCGCACGTATCGTTCAAGTAGTATAAAAATATCGATCCCACGAGGACTTAATTCCTACTATTGTTATTAATTGTTGATACTATTTATTTACAAGTATCTAATCAGAGGGATAAGGGAATTGATTGCTTTTGATTGGTTAGCTGAATATGGATTTGCTTAAATAAACTAAAATAAAGACACAAAAGAAAAAGACACAAAAGAAAATACTAAAGAAAATAGAAGAACAGACTCAAAGATCTAGGGTTATGAATCCACACAATATTGTTAAAAAGATGAATTGACTCTCTTATTTATGTGTAATAAATTAATTTGCTAACCTGGAACACGATGATATGCAAAAGCCTCTTCCGATGGTCAGACAGAAATACCCAGTATAACCTAATTGAACCATATTCATATGTCAACCACATTACCTGGATTCATTAAGATCAAGTTCCAATTATGGCTACCCACGCCCGACAGATATATTCCTATCCTGTAAGGAAATCTATTAAAGAGAGTTATATCCTCAAGGAAGATCATGAGTTATTGAATCTAAGGCTGAAACCTAAAATCCCTATGTCTAGTTCATTTTAAGTTTATCCCATCAATCTTATTGGTGATTAGACAACAAGAAGCATTAAGCTTAAGACTCAATAAACAAATTAATGAATTATCCATAAAAAGAAAATCAATTATTAAGTGTGGATATTGTGTTTCATCACTTCCCTAGAATAAAAATAAAATGCTGGGTTGGAGATTCACTTTTACTATTTCTAATTTAGAAATCTCATTTAATATAATATACAATTTATTCTGTGATATTACCGACTGACCATATAAGTGGTATTCCTCATTAAGTCAATTAAGTCCGACCGGCCATAAAGGCGGTATTCCAAATTCGAAAATATTTTGACTTCAAAAGTTGTAGATCCTTAAATCTTCTTTAATCTGCAACTTGAATCAGATCAATCGGACATCGGATAAAAACATTATGGCCAAAATACGAAGCTTGCGCAAAACTGGAAATTTGACTGCACTTCGTGACGCGTATAGTAAAATTTCGTTTTTGACCATTTTTCCTCTGGATTTCATCGTTTTAGCCCCGAGATGATTCCATTAAGTCCCAAATTATTTTTATCTGTAAAATAAATAAAAACACATCAAAACGTTCATAAAACTCGAGAAACTATACAAAATATTAGGTTAAATGAGTGGGAAATAGTGATATAATTACCTCATCACACCCCCAAACCTAACATTTTGGTAGTCCTCGAGCAAAATAGAAAATAAAATAACATGAAAATAAAATTAAGCTAAACCACTTTCGTAGGGATCACGGTTGCATTTAGCTTATGTAACAAGCCTTTAAACCCCTAGGTGTCCCTAGTGGACGAGTTGTAGTCTCGTGAGGGCTTACAGGAATGATACCCACAAACATATTTTACAAAAGTAAAAAGAAAATAACACTAATGCACACAAAAGCAAAAAAGACAAAATGAAAAGAGAATAAAGAAGTTAGTGACTAAACAAATGAAACTTATACTCCAAGTTAGTAGTTGTTTTCTTCTTTTTAAACTACTGAATAAGTAAATTCTCCGATTATATTTACCATTCTCCATATACACAGCCAACAAAATATTAATCAACTCATTTTTGCCCACAACAGTCACAAGTGCAGTTGATAAGAGAGTAATATTTTTGTCCTAAAGTTCTATCAGATTTCACACCTTTTTGTAGCAATGGAATAATTTTTCTGATTTTTTTGATTTTTTTCTTTCTTTTTCTGATTTTATTTTTTTATTTATATACAATATCTTCTGCCTATGTAGCGAGATTTGGGTCGGTGGCTCCCAAACCAGTTGGCTTTAGGGCACCGGTTGTTAAGACACCCCTACGAACTTAATTACTCAGACTTTAGATATATAATTTTTTGCAACATCTTCGATCCATGTAGCAAGCTTTGGGCCAGTGACTCCCAAACCAGTTGGTTTTAGGGCACTAGGTGTTAAGACACCCATAAGGACTTAATAACTCGGATCTCAGATGTTTTTTTTTTCCTCATTTTTCTATTTTTTCTATGTTTTTCTTTCTTTTTTTACTCCATTTCCATTTATAGATGTTTCCTCCAATTAAACTAGAGAACTGAATATTACGAACTGAATATTAATCAACTTATTTTTGCCCACAACAGTCACAAGTGCAGTTGATAAAAGAGTAATAATTTTGTCCTAAAGTTCTATCAGATTTCACACCTTTTTGTAGCAATGGAATAATTTTTTTGATTTTTTTGATTTTTTTCTTTCTTTTTCTAATTTTATTTTTTATTTATATACAATATCTTCCGTCTATGTAGCGAGCTTTGGGTCGGTGGCTCCCAAACCAGTTGGCTTTAGGGCACCAGGTATTAAGACACCCATACGGACTTAATTACTCAGACTTTAGATATATATATATTTTTTGCAACATCTTCGATCCATGTAGCGAGCTTTGGGCCAGTGACTCCCAAACCAGTTGGTTTTAGGGCACTAGGTGTTAAAACACCCATAAGGACTTAATAACTCAGATCTCAGATGTTTTTTTCCTCATTTTTCTATTTTTTCTATGTTTTTTTTTACTCATTGCCAGTTATAGATGTTTCCTCCAATTAAACTAGAGCACTGAATATTACGAACTTTTCAATTACAACTCATGTCTGTATGTTACTATGCATATTGATAATACTTGCCAACTGAGCCTATGAAGATTCATTTTAAGTCAGTTTTTTATGGAGAATTTACAAATTAAATAATTTAAAAGGAAATAAACAAAAATTAACTTGTTTCGAAAAGGGTTGAAATACGTATCAGGAGTGGGAAATCCTTACTCAGCTATCTCTCACCAATTTCACCTTTTTAGTCAAAATAAAAATGTAAAAGCGCAAAATATTTTTGTAATTTTTGAAAAATTTTCAATTTTTTTTTTGTATTTTTTGAAAAATTTTGGACTAAAAATAAAAACAACACACAAACTAAAAACAAAATACTAATTAACTAATTCCCTCCCCCAAACCTAAATGAGACATTGTCCCCAATGTCTTAAAGGGTAGAAGAGGAGTTTAGAAGATAGTACCTGAGTAGCTGAAAATCTACGAAAAATTACCGATTAAGATCAAGGTCCAATTTACGCTTCTTACCACGATCGCTATCTGACCAGTTCAACTTGGAAAGAATGGGGTCGATTTTTGGTTCAAAGGCTAGTATTTGGTCAATTAATTCTTCGGCCTTTGTCGTAGTCAGGAAAATATCTTGTACTGTTTTGATGACAAACTTGTGTCTTTTGGCTTCCGCAAGAAATACAAACAGAAAATCGAAGAAATGCTCAATATTAAGTAAACTAATGGATTTCCTATGAATATTCAAGTGTGCCCATGACGCCACTGTGAACATTTCTTCAAACGTTCCCAGCCCTCCTGGTAACGCAATAAACGCATCCGCAGTATTGATCATTTCCTGGATTTGTTCAGACATACCTGATACGATGCGTTCATCACCATTTGTGGGTCCGATTAACTGTTCGTTCGCCAAAGGTTTTGGAATGATTCCCAAAACGTGACCGCCAGCTTCCTGAACGGCTTTTGAAATAATTCCCATCAATCCAAGATTTCCACCGCCATATAATAGGTGCATATTTCTCTATTCTATTACTCTCCCCAATTCCTTTGCAGCCTCAATGAATTCTGGTTTATTACCAGAATTGGATCCACAGAAAACACAAATTCGCTTGATTCGCTGCTGTGAAGTTGCTTCCATTTTCTCTCTTTTATTTGGATGTATATCTGGATGTGTCGAAGAGAGAAATGTAGTGTTGAATTTAAAGAACCTGAAAATGATTGAGTAATAGTAACACTAGTATCTGCCAAATAACAATTATTAGATGAACGTTAAAATAAATCGTGAAAAGTCAAAAAGTTTAGATCTTGTCGGTGAAAATAAACGAAAAGCAAATCAAAGCAATTATTAAGGCAACGGAATTGTGTACGAAATACGCTACTCGCTTAGTATAAATTCATGAGGGTGCGTCTCAAGAATTCATTCCTTACTCAGCCACCACAAATGAATTAGCTCTCATCTTTGTGATTGCCAAACACCATTCGTCCTTAAATGCTCCGTTTGTGCTTTTCCCTACAAAATAACACACAAAATTAAAAACTCTACAACATGCATACATAAAATATAAAAACAGAAATTACAACAAATTGCATGGGTTGGCTCCCTACTAGCGCTAAATTTTACGTCTTCAGCCAGACGTGACTGAAATCCATCTGTCAAGGTGGTTTCAGTGTCGTTTTGGACGTCCGATTAAAGACAATCCCATGTGCGTTGCTTTTGAAGGGTCTCTTCCAACAGTAAAGTGGCTTGAAAATTTTTATCCCATTTAGTGCTTGTGCCACCTTTTTGCTCCTTGTCGCTCCAGTGATTCCTGAAAAGAAAGAAAGAAAATCAGGAGGTCTCGTATGGTGCTTGACTTTGAATGAGATTTCCATTCTGTCAAGCTTCTGAGTGATGTCTTTGATCTGTACTCCCCAAAATAGTGATGTTTCGACTGAATTCACAGGATTTTCGATAAGGTCAGACATTTGATCCTCCAATTGCTTCTCTGCTCTTGCTCTTCTCCACCTTTTCTTCACATAGGTATTTTAGGATTTCCGTGTTCAGCTCTTCGTCTGTAATCTGTGAAATGCATGCCTCATAATTGTCTGTCTAAGGATGTAAAAATATTTCTAACATTAGGTCTTCATCCTCTGATTCGATTGGAATGGATGGTCCAGGTAGATCTTCTTCAAACATCATGGTAAAACATGCTCTAAGATCTTCATTTTGAGGATTGAAAGTTTGTTCCTCCGTTGTTGGTGGTGCAGTTGGGACAAATAGATCAGCTTCATCCTCGTCAGAATCTGAATAATAAAAGTCAAATAGAGACTTCGCTGGTTTGGGCTCCTGAACTGATACCTCTGGTTGTTTATACTGCTCAGCCTCCTCCTCTGTTAAAGTGTCATTGTGAATAGATTGGTACTCAAAGGCTTCATCAGTGTCATCTGAAAATGATTCTTGAGGTATGTAGCTCCGATTTTCTGTTAATTGTCTTATTTGATCTGTCATATTCTGAATGGATGCTGATTGTCTCCGAATACTTTCAAGTTGATTATGGAATGTTTCAAGCATTGTGTCCAACTTTTTATCTCTTTTCTCGAACCAATCTTTGAGCATGTCAACCAATTGTTCTTCCTCTGATGGTTCTGGTTTTTGGTGAAGATCATAGCAGGTGGGTGGTGGATAAGATGGAAAATGTGGTTATGTGAAATGTGATGGCTCATCATACCATGAAGGATTCTGATTGTTATGCCACCCGGAATTGTAGTTGTACTCGCAATAATCGCTTGGGTGGTTACCATTATATATGTCACATCTCCATATTGCATTCTGTTGAGCAAATGTAGTATTGCTTGGTTCTGGCATCCAGTGATAGTTATTGGGCTGTACAACAGGCCTCAGAAAACCGGACTGTTGCTCCCAAAATTGGGGTGTATCTTCTTATAAGGCTCGTAATCTCTCAATCTCCCAGTATTGTTCCATTGTTCAACAACCTGAAAATATAAGAAAGAAAAAAAAATTACAGATAAAAATAAAGAAAATTAGATAACAGAAAATTATATAGCTTCAAAATTAATAACTCAAGAAAAATAAGTCCCCGGCAACGGCGCCAAAAACTTGACCGGTGCATTCACACGCGTATAACTCAAGCGCACGTATCGTTCAAGTAGTATAAAAATATCGATCCCACGAGGACTTAATTCCTACTATTGTTATTAATTGTTGATACTATTTATTTACAAGTATCTAATCAGAGGGAGAAGGGAATTGATTGCTTTTGATTGGTTAGCTGAATATGGATTTGCTTAAATAAACTAAAATAAAGACACAAAAGAAAAAGACACAAAAGAAAATACTAAAGAAAATAGAAGAACAGACTCAAAGATCTAGGGTTATGAATCCACACAATATTGTTAAAAAGATGAATTGACTCTCTTATTTATGTGTAATAAATTAATTTGCTAACTTGGAACACGATGATATGCAAAAGCCTCTTCCGATGGTCAGACGCAAATACCCAGTATAACCTAATTGAACCATATTCCTATGTCAACCACATTACCTGGATTCATTAAGACCAAGTTCCAATTATGACTACCCACGCCCGACAGGTATATTCCTATCCTGTAAGGAAATCTATTAAAGGGTTATCTATCCTCAAGGAAGATCATGAGTTATTGAATCTAAGGCTGAAACCTAAAATCCCTATGTCTAGTTCATTTTAAGTTTACCCATCAATTTTATTGGTGATCAGACAACAAGAAGAATTAAGCTTAAGACTCAATAAACAAACTAAAGAATTACCAATAAAAAGAAAATCAATTATTAAGTGTGGATATTGTGTTTAATCACTTCCCTAGAATAAAAATAAAATGATGGGGTTGGAGATTCACTTTTACTATTTCTAATTTAGAAATCTCCTTTAATATAATATAGAATTTATTCTCTGATATTACCGACTGACCATATAGGTTGTATTCCTCATTAAGTCAAACT